>JAXLNO010000646.1:0-35911 GCA_038087875.1 Malacoraja senta
GGTGAGGTGTCAGTGCGGGGTTGATAAGGAAAAATGTCCCCCCGACATTACTCCTCTTCCACCCCGCCGGCTGCTGCGCCCCCATCAGCCCCACCCCCCCCCCCCCGGGGCGGAACGGGGTGAGTGCGGGAGTGGTGATGGGTGAGATGGTGAGGTGGTGAGTGGGAGGGGATGAGTGGGGGAAGGGTGAGTGGGGGCAGGCGGGAGTGGAGGACGGGGTGAGGGGTGAGGAGGAGATGAGTGGGGGTGGGGGTGTGGAGGCAGGGGTGAGTGGGGGCGGGGGGAGTGGGGAGGGGGTGAGGGGGCAAGGGGTGAAGGGTGAGGGGTTAATGGGTGAGTGGGGGTGGGGGAATGGGGGACGGGGTGAGGGGTGAGTGGGAGGAAGGGTGAGGGTGTGTGTGGGTGAGTGGGGGCGGTGGTGAGTGGGGGGAGGGGGTGAGTGGGGGGAACGGTGTGTGTGTGTGTGGGTGAGTGGGTCAATGGGGGAGGGGGTAGTGGGGGAGGTGGTGTTTGGGAGGAAGGGGTGTGGGGAGGGGGTGAGTGGGGGTGGTTGTGAGGGGTGAAGGGGGAGGGGAAGGGGTGAAGGGTGAGGGTTTAACGGGTGTGGGGGAGGGGGGAGTGGGGGAGTGGGGGAGTGGGGGACGGGGCGAGTGGGGGGAAGGGTGAGGGTGTGTGTGGGAGTGGGGGAGGTGGTGGGTGGGGGACCACATGACAGGGCCAGCTTCGATGGAGGACCAACATGACAGGGCCCAGCAAGGAGAAGCGTTATTAGTGCGATGTGTGTGGCAAGGCCTGGGTTGCACACGGGCGAACGCCCATTCGACTGCTTGTACTAGGGCAGGAACTTCATGAGGGCATGTGAGCTGAAGCTCCACCGATCGGTGCACACGGGCGAGAAGCCATATGGCAGGTCAATTTGCGGCAAGAGCTTTACCCGGTCATCTGGGCTACGGCAGCACTGGCGGGTGCACAGTAGTGAGCGGCCCTTTACCTGCTCTGATTGTGGCAAAGGCTTCAAATCGTTCAACCACCTTCTGGTGCACCAGCGCACCCACAACGGCGAGCGCCCTTACACCTGCGCCCAGTGCGGCAAGGGCTTCATCCAATCGAGCAACATGCAGTCCCACCAGCGCACCCACACCGGCCACCATCCCTTCCCCAGCCCGGTTTATGGAGAGCGCTTTGCCATGGCCTCCCACGCCCTGTCTCACCAGTGCGTGCACACCAGTGGCCAGCGAGCGAGCGTCTGCTCCCACTGCAGCAAGCTTTTCCAGAGAGCATGGGGGCTGTGGGAACACCAGCGGTTACACACCGGTGAGAGAATCTTTGTGTGCGCTGAGTGTGGTAAGGGTTTCGCCCGCATGTACAGCCTGTAGCAGCACCGGCCTACCCAGAGCGTTGAGCATCCCTTCTCCTGCCCATCCCGTGGTATGTGCTTCACCCGCCTTGACCATCTGCTGGAGCACCGGCGAGCACCGTCCTGCGCTACTTCACATGCCCACTCTGTGGCAAGGCATTTGCCCGCTCCTCCAACTTGCTGGAGCACCGCCACGTGGATAGGTGCGGTTTAAGTGGACACAAAATGCTGGAACGAATGGGTAACGTTTCGGGTCTAGATCCTTCTTGAGACTCGACCCGGAACATCACCCATTCCTGTCCTGCTGAGATACTCGAGCACACTGTGAAACGTCATCTATCTCGGAATTGAAGTATAGGAGCAGGGACGTTCTACTGCAGTTGTACAGAGCCTTGGTGAGACCACACCTGGAGTACAGTGTACAGTTTTGGTCTCCTAATCTGTCATTGAGGGAGTAAAGGGAAGGTTCACCAGACTGATTGCTGGGATGGCAGGACTTTCATATGAAGAAAGACTGAATAGACTAGGCTTGTACTCGCTAGAATGTAGAAGATGATGGGGGATGTTATAGAAACTAACAAAATTCTTAAGGAGTTGGACAGGCTAGATGCAGGAAGTTTGTTCCCGATGTTGGGGAAGTCCAGAACAAGGGTTCACAGTATAAGGATAAAGGGGAAATCTTTTGGGACTGATATGAGAAAAACATGTTTTACTCAGAGAGTGGTGAATCTCTGGAATTCTCTGCCACAGAATGTAGTCGAGGCCATTTCATTGGCTATATTTAAGAGGGAGTTAGATGTGGCCCTTGTGGCTAAAGGGATCTGGGGGTATGGAGAGAAGGCAGGCACAGGATACTGAGTTGGATGATCAGCCATGATCATATTGTCAGCATGCGGCGTAACAAACACTAACCACCCCCACACTAACTACCCCCTTGATATTATATTAATGTTATTAATTAGATCCTTTTACCCCATAACCGCCATAACCACTGACGCAGAGCCCCGTAGGGGGTAGGAAGGAGGAGAAGAGGCAAGAAAGGTGGGGGAAGGGAGGGGGAGAGGAGGGGGGAAGGGAGGGGATGGGTGGAGGGAAGGGGGTGGGAAACGGGTGGAGGGGAGGATATGGAGGTGAGGGGGGACGGCGGATTAGGGGAGGGTAGCGGGGTAGGGGAGATGAAGGGGGAGAGAGAGAGGGGAGAGAGAGAGGGAGGGGGGAGAGAGGGGGAGAGAGTGGGAGTGAGGGGGAGAGAGAGAGAAGAGAGAGATGGGGAGAGAGAGCGGGGGGGGAGAGAGGGGGTTAGGGAGAGGGAGAGGGGAGGGAGAGAGAGAGGGGGGAGGGAAAGAGAGAGAGGGGGGGAGGGAGAGAGAGAGTGGGTGGATGGAGAGAGAAAGAGACTGGGAGGGAGAGAGAGAGAGGGGAGATAGATATAGGGGGAGAGAGAGGTGGGAGAGAGATGGAGAGGGGGGAGAGAGAGGGGGAGAGAGAGGGTGGAGAGAGTGGGGGAGAGTGAGAGGGGGGAGAGAGAGAGAGAGAGAGAGCGGACGGGGAGAGAGAGAGGGGGCAGATAGTGGGAGCAGAGAGAGAATGGGAGGGAGGAGGTGATGGGGTAGGGGAGAGAGGGTAGGGAGGGTGAGAGCGGTAGGGGTGAGAGGGGGAAGAGTGTGGTGGGTGGGGGAAGGAGAGGGGTGTGGGAAGTCCATCTATTCCCCACTCCCTATCACCCCATTCCTTTCCCTATATTCCCACACTCTCCACCTCTCCTTTCCCCCATTCCCCCTCTCCCTCCCTCTCCCTCAATCCCACCACTCCCCCTCTTAACCTCCCCCAGGATCTTGCTCGTTCAGAGAGATGAACATAGAACAGGGAGGAGCCAGAGAGCAAAAGACTTATCTCTTCTCCCGATCTGCAGAGCATTTTGAGCCGGGCTGCAAAATGAAGAGAGAGAGAGAGAAGCAGGTTTGTTTGGTCGGCATGTGGGATTGTGACGTCAGCAGCTCGTGAGTCCCGTTTAAATTATAAAATGAGTGGGGGGGTGGAAGATTTTATTTAAAAATGTGTACATAAAATGTCTAAAAGTAATGAGGAGTGCATTTGCGAATGTAAAAGCGAAATCGCTATAGAAATGGAAAAAATCGCGCAATTTTGTCGTGTGGTTTTGGCGGACCAAGGAAGCAAAGGCCAAAATATCTCATCTGAAAAAAAATCTGAAAATGGACGTGACATACACCCACAAACACACACACAGACACACACACACACACACACACACACACACACACACACACACACACACACACACACACACACACACACACACACACACACACACACACACACACACAAACACACACACACACACACACACACACACACTCACACACACAAATACACACACACACACACATAATTTTAAAAGTATATAGATATGATATGATACGCTACCAATAAGCATTTCCTTTGCCATTAATATATTCATAGACAAATAATCCCCAGTTTTTTTATTGAAATAACTCTTGAATAAGACTATTGGTGGTCAGTAAAGTGATATTTCTACGCATGATGGCAAAATGTTAGATGCCGGCCAATGGTATGGCATAGGCCTAACAAGGAAAATATAATCCCAATTGTAAAGCATGGCGGTGGTGATGTCATGGTTTGGGATGTATTAGCTCAGGGTGTATAGGTAAATTGGTTTTCATCAATGATAATAGGGATGGAGCTTTATACAAGCACATTTTTTCTAATAATCATGAAATATCTGCTTCTCAAATGGGGTTAATGGATTTTGTTTTCCAAACTTACAATGATCCTAAACACATTTCTGGTGTTGTTAGAAGGTTTATACAATAGAAGAATAAAATGGAAAACACTTGAACAGCCATCCTAATCTCTCGATCTCAATCCAACTGAACATGTGTAGAGTTGGATGAAGTGAGAGCTAACCAAAATGTGGCATTTGAATAAGCTTCAAGAAGTTACAGGAAGAAATTGAAAAACGTTGTAATTCGATAACTCCAGAAATGCTTGAGTCTTATATTAAACGTTTTTCTAAAGGGGCATTACCAGTTTATAGGCCTTCTGATAAGCACTCTAAATATATGTATATATTTTTTGCAACAATAACTTTTATATTTTATATATTATTGAAAAGACATATACGTACAGTATATACCATTTAGTTCAATATAAATTGCATAAGAATGCTCAAACAATTAACATTTTAAATATTTTCAATAATTATTTTATTTTAAAAGGTTTTCAAAGAAATTTGTAAAATTCCATTTTTTTTGCAACACAGTATACATATACATATTTGTACTCCGCAGATTACCCACGGCTGATAAGATGAAGAAAACATGTCGACAATACTCAAGCGAGTTTTTGGCATACCTTTTTATACAGTCTCCAAACAATAGAACAACGCCAATGTGGCTTATATGTATGACAGAACTTTCTAATGATAGCATGCGCTCAAGAAAGCTTAAAATACATCTGGAGAATAAGCACAAGGATAAGAAAGACAAATCATTATGTTACTTTAAAAAGCTTTGTGATGTTTTCCAAGGAAGGAACACCATTAATTCTATACTTAGCAAAGCAGAGGGTAAATTAGACAAAAGTTTAATTGCATCTTATGAAATTTCAAAGCTAATGGCAAAAACTGTAACACCCCATACTATTGGTGAAGATTTGATTTTGCCCGCAGTACCTGTGGTGATTTCGAGTGTCATGCCACAGGATCCCAAAAAAATTACGGAAGTCATTCCGTTGAGCAACAATACAGTATCACGACGCATTGATGAAATGGCAAAGGATGTAGAAAATCAACTAGTTGCACTTTTACAAGTAAACAATTTTGCATTACAAATTGGTGAATCATCTTTACGTGATAATGAAACCTTATGGCATACGTTAGGTTTTTGGATGATATTAGTGAACTCAGAGAGGAAATGCTTTTTGCCCGCAGCCTTGTGACAGATACTAAAGGTGATACTACTTTCAAAGAAGTATTGGCTATTTCCAAGAAATAAATATTCCAATGGGTAACATAATGGCTTGTGCAACTGATAGTGCCGCTGCTCTGGTAGGCAGATACAGGGGCTTCATTGTTTATTAAAAGGGACTGTGCCTAATGTTTTTGCATACACTGCGAGGTTCATCGTCAACATTCGATTGCAAAAAATTGGGAGGACGTCTGAAAGATGCTCTTGATAGTGGAATCAAGGCGAGTCAAGTCAAATCCACTTCAAGACCGTCTTTTCCGACAACTATTTGCTAACAATGAAGAGGTTGAACGCCTAATTTTCAAACAGAGGTGAGATGGCCTTCCAAGGGTAATTGCCTGCGTCGCTTCATTGAACTTTGGGAGAGTGTTGTAACATTTCTCAATGGGAATCAGCTTGGAGAAGATATTATAGCTGCCAAATTTGACATATTCTACTTTTCAGATATATTTGAGAAGCTAAATATGCTGAACAAATAGCTACAAACTTAATCTGTTCAGGATTAATATTGGGCTTAAGGAGTTGTTACATTTTCCAACCCTCGCCACTATTGATGAGGATCTGCATGAGGATGATATTTTAGTGTACATTGATCACTTGAAAAAATTGCACATTTATATGGAAATTAGGTTCAGAGATCGCCTGGAAATGAACATTCCAGGTTGGGTGGTAGACCCATTTGAGACAAATGCAGCTGATGTTGATATCACACTACAAGAAAGCCTCATTGAGTTGCAGTGTAATCAAATTGCTCCAGCTAAATTTAAACATGGGCTCAATAACTTATGGACAAGTAGTGAAATTGCCATGAAATTCCCATTACTCTGGCAGGAAGTAAAATTATATTTCATTGCCTTTCCATCGTCTTACCTAGTTGAGTCAGGTTTTAGCCGAGCGTATCAGCTATTATCAAAAGCTCGCATCCGCTTAGAAATTGTAAGTAGAGGTGAACTTCGTCTGTCTCTAACAACCATGGACCCTGACATTCAAAAACTCGCGATACTTCATCAGCCACAAGGATCTCACTGAATAA
The DNA here is from genome assembly GCA_038087875.1 of Malacoraja senta. Classification (NCBI taxonomy): domain Eukaryota; kingdom Metazoa; phylum Chordata; class Chondrichthyes; order Rajiformes; family Rajidae; genus Malacoraja; species Malacoraja senta. Next base: position 6,398 of record JAXLNO010000646.1, read on the forward strand.
ATACAGTAAAAAGTTTATATGATATATTTGTCTTTATTTTGCTAATGGATTCTATTTTTTGAAGTCAAAAAGTAATCATTTTTTAATGGTTATTAATTTTCTAGGTGTCCATGGAAGTTATTTGTTATGCTGCTATATCAGAAAAATAATGTATGAATATAAATGTTTGTTTTATTGAACCCACAAAATATTTTTGATGTTTGTGGAATAGAATAAAAGAGAATATATGTGCAATTAATAGACTGATATTTTTATGAAAGGTATTATAATATTGAAGTACTTTTTCCGCTAATAATGTCAGGGGGGGGCACAGAAAAAATAAAAGATCCGAAGGAGGCCATGAGCTAAAAAAGGTTGGGAAACACTAATGTACTCTGCTGTCTCGCGGGGTTATAGACTGCATTAGAAAGTTGGTTTTCAATACCGCCCTAACTTGCTCCGTCTCCGGTGATGGGTGAGATCCTAGTGCTATCTCACCTCCCGACTGCGTAGCGCCGACTATCCCCATTTGTTTGATGGCCCAGAACTTGCTCCAACTTCTGAGGTCATCTTTCTAGGCCCCTCGGACCCAATCAAAACGATAGCAGGCAGGCTTGAACGTCTTTCCCCATTACTCAAACCTCACGTCAAAAAAGTTGTCGTGATGTTTGACTCAGCATTGAAATTTGACAAACAAGTCAATATCGTAATAAAAGCTAGCTTTTTTTCAGCTTCGGACGATAGCTAAAATAAAACAATTCCTGCAGTTTGATGTCCTCAAAAGATCATCCACACATTGATCTCCTCCCGCCTAGATTACTGCAACTCCATTTATACTTGCATCAGCCAATCTTCCCTGACCCGCCTGCAACTGGTCCAAAACGCCGCACCGAGACTCCTGACGGGCACCCGAAAACGGGTCAATATCACCCCGATCCTGCCCTATCTCCACTGGCTCCCTGTGCGGTTCCGAATACAATTCAAGATCCTCCTTTATGTTTACAAAGCCCTTAACGGGATTGCCCCCACCTACATCAAAAGTCTGCTTACCCACCACACCACCTCCAGGTCCCTAAGAGAGGCCGAATTGGGGTTACTGAACACCCCGCTGTCTAGGCATTAGCTCAGGGGCGACCGCGCCTTTGCGGTTGCAGCTCCTAGACTGTGGAACAGCATCCCTCTTCCCATCAAAACTATCCTCTCCATCGACTCCTTTAAGTCGAGACTTAAAACACATCTTTACTCTCAAGCCTTTCTTGACGTCCTCTGAGTGAGGGCTATATGTATGTGTTTATGTATGTACTTAATCGATCAACCACTGCTGCATGACGTTAGTACCTCCACCAATGTAAAGCACATTGGCCAAAGAGAGATGTTTTTTAAATGTGCTATATAAATAAAAGTGACTTGACCTGACTTGACATGATTTTCCCGTCTCCACCTCCCCCAGAAGCTCCCACCAACCTCCCCAATCCCCGGGAAACGACGATACCCCCGACCTCTCCATCATTTCCCGCTCGCCTCTCCCAACTCCAAACCACGGCCCTGTTACCACAGATGATCCTATCTGTGCTCACAGCGAACGATGGAACGAGTGTTGTACAGAACATGTGAATCAGTTTCCCCCCGCCGTGGTGATCGCAAAAGAGCATTTGTATTCAACATAATCTTCGGAACCCAGTCCACATTTACTACGCCTCTCCCCACACCCCACCGGCATTCACCCAGTCACTTCCCGTCTCTCGCCCACTTCCCGTCCTCCATCGCCCTCATGTCTCTGCCCCACTCTCACCAGTCACCCAACTTCCAATCGTCTCTCCCGCTGTCCCCACGTCTCTTCCCAGCACTTTCTACCACGTTTAGCCCCACCATTCTCCAATTCATCCCCCACCTCTCCCCACTCCCTCGGCTAACACCCTTCCCACACCTCTCTCCCCAACCCCCACCTCCGCCGGACTACTCGCGTACTTCCTCCGTGCTGTGTGATCAGTTTTGGGGGGCAGTGTGTTAATTGATGCTCTCAGTGTCAGATAGAAGAAAGGACATCTGGCGACATTGTATGGATAAGGCACACAGGGTCACAGTCCGCGAACACAGCTGACTCTACAAGTGCTCACAGCGCGGGCGGAGGAGTAAGGGGAGTGAGGGGGGGGGGGTTACCGAGTGAGAGTGAAAATGTAATGCACAGATTAGATAAATGTGTTGTCGCCCAGGGAGTGAGTGTGCCGGATAATTTGTTTTCAAGGTGAATTTCGAACCCCGCCTGCATTTGTTCGGTCTCTCCCTATTCTCCGCCTCTATAATCAATAACCCACTCCTCCCCCGCATTCCCTGCCCCCTACCCGTCCCCACTTTCTCCCCGCTCCGCCAGAGCCCTGAGTTTGCAGCGCGGGGGGGGGGGGTGTAGGCTGGGAGAGAGAACAGTAATGCACAGATAACCCCCCCTCCCCCTCACTCCTCTCTCCAGTCTCGTCCGCACTCACTCCTCCTCTCCCCCGTCTCTTCGTCACTCATTCCTCCTCTCCCCAGTCCTTCCCACACTCCCCTCCTCTCCCTACTCCCTGTGGACAGGTGGTGACCCATCCTGGAGCCGGAACAATTACATGCATGGTCCGGAGATTAGCTGTAATGTAAACTCTTGCAATCTCCTATCGGGCGACACTGGGTTAACACAAATAATGTAGAGATCATGTGAAACTAGTGTCCCCTAGGGTGACGATTGTAAAGTGTTTGTTTTGAAGCTGATCTCCGGATCCGCCTGCTATTGTCCCGGCTCCAGGGAGTGGTCGGTCCCTCCCCCGGGGAGTTGAAGCGTATCATGTAGATTGCGTAAGATAGCTTGTTTTGAAGATGATCGACGGACCCCGTCCGTCTTTTTTCTGGCTTCCCTCCCCAGCCCCACTCCCTGTTGCTCCCCGTCTCACCTTCTCTCCCCTGATTGTAGCCGTCCCACACCTGCACCCCCAACAGCCCTGCGAACACTATGTGCTCACAGCGAGTGGAAGGGTTTGGGGGAGAGGGTGGGGGGGGGGAGGCGCTGTGTGATGGTGGGGATGGGTAATGAGGACGTGGTAACAAATACAGATCATGTGAATGTGTTGTCTCACGGGGTGGTGATTGCAACAGCGAATTCGTTTTCAAGCGGATCTTCGACCGCGCCCGTATTTGCTCCATCTCTCCCCACCGCCCCCTGACCTTCTCTACCCACTCCCATCGTCATCCGCTCCGCGCCTGCCTGCCCTCCCCCCGCCACTACCCGCTCAGCTCATCACTCCACATTCCCCAGTCCATCCCCACTTCTCCGTCTCCAACGCACGCCCCATGTCTTCCCTCTCTCCAAGTCTCTCCCAGACTCCCTCTGTCTTACACCTACATTCCGGTATCCCTCCCCCCTCTTTACGTCTCCTCCACTCCGAACCTCCCATTTTCTACTGCTATCGTCCCCCCTCCCGTCCGTGTGATCAATCTGGTTGCAAGCGCAGTGTTGGGTACAGTGTTTGTTCAATGAAGCCTTCAGAGCCGGGCAGAAGACACTGGCTGATCAAGCTGATCTTCGACCGCGCCAATTGTGGTCACGGCGCGCGGGTGTGTGTGTGTGTGTGTGCGTGCGTGTGTGTGTGTGTGTGTGTGTGTGTGTGTGTGTGTGTGCGTGTGCGTGTGTGCGTGTGTGTGTGTGTGTGTGTGTGTGTGTGTGTGTGTGTGTGTGTGTGTGTGTGTGTGTGTGTGTGTGTGTGTGTGTGTGTGTGAGGGTTGGGGGGATTAGTGTGGGAGAGATAACATGTAATGTACAGATAATGTAAACTGCTGATAGACACAAAACGCTGGAATAACTCAGCGCGACAGGCAGCATCTCTGGAGAGAAGGGATGAGCGACGCTTCCGGCCGCGATCCTTCTTCAGACTGGTTTGGGATAAGGGAAACGAGAGATATAGACGGCGATTTGGAGAGATGTATGAATGAAAGATAAACAAAAGATTAACGATAATGAAGGGAAAATGCCATTGTAAGCTGTAAATGAGGACATCTAATCTTGGGCGCAGATGCGGCGTCTCCCCCTGCCCACCCCGTTTATAGCCCCCAAGCACCCACTCCTGTACCCGCCACAGCCCAGTGAGCACAGCTGGCTCTGTCCTCACAGCGAGAAGAAGGGTGAGGGCGGGGAGGTGATTGCAACTGAGAATTTGTTTTCAAACTGATCTTCAAACCCGTCCCACACGCGCCCGTACCCACTACCCAGTCCAAACTCTCCACGGCACACCTATCCCCCCCCCCACGCGACTTATCACCACATCCCGGTATCCCCCCTCTGTCTCCGTCTTCCCCCACTCCCCACTGCTCTTATTCCTCCTCCAGTCTGTGTGATCAAACTCGGTGCAAGCGCAGTGTTGGGGACAATGTGTTCAATGAAGCTCACAGTGTCATGTGGAAGTAAGCACAACTGGCGATAGTCTTTGGACAGGACACACCGGCTACAGCGCCGTGAACACAGCAGACTCCCCCTGTGTTCACAGCGCGGTGTTGTGAAGGGTGGGGGTGGCGTAACGGGAGAAAGTGAAGCATAGTGTACAGGTCATGTCAACCTGATGACGCCCGGGGTGGAGATTGTCCAAGAGAATTCGTTTTGAACTTCATCGTCGTTCCCCGCTCGCATGGGTCCGGCCCCTGGGGAGGGGCAAGGTGGACTGGACGATTTTGGTTGGGGGAGGGAGGATGATCCCGATGGACAAAAGTCGCTCCCAATTTCTCTGAGCGTTTCATCCGAGTGAACCTCCAGCAACGTGACCTGAGAAGGAGCGAAGTGTTCGTGAAGGTAAATCTCCTCCGGGTACGTCCCGCCTTCCCCCCCCCCCACTCTCCCTACTCCCCTGTCTATGCCCCCCCCATTTTCCTGTCCTGGAGCTGATGTTATCTGTTCAGTCCTTACCTGAAGCTGCTGCCACTGCCCTTGGGGTGACCTGTTGGCTATGAAGCTCCATAAACATCGTTTTTATTGGGAGGTGTATCCTCCTGGCCCGATTTACGGGTTCTTTTTAGAGTGGCTCTTTTACCCACCCCCCACCCCGGGTTTGCCACGGTGCAGTCGGCACCCTAATACCGTTAGGACTTACCCCTCCACGGGAACCTCCGCGTTCTGGAAGTCGCTGACTGCCTTATCAGCTGCTGGAGTAACGCACCCGACGTCCGCCGGCTCCCGCGTTTGCGGTCTGGACTTGGGTCTTCCCACAGCCCAATGCCGGTTTCCCCGCGGCTCGACCGGACTGTGCTACTGTAGTCAACAGGAACCTCTGTAAGAGGAGGTTCCTGCAGGAAGAACACAACCTGGTAAGTAATGAAAACTTACCTGTAGGTTTATTACTTACCGCTGGCAGGAATGAATTGCCTGCCAGACCGGTGTCCTCGCCATGCGGATGATGTAATGAGACACATGCGGACTGGCGGGGCTTCTTCACGGAATCACTCCCGTGACTACGAAGTAAAATGTAGTTCAATTTACTAGCTACTTTATTTACTTTCATTTACTTCAAAATCTAGAGGCACGTCAATCATTATAAGAAAAGGTATACCATTTAAAGCAAAGAATATCATAACAGATATAGAAGGGAGATACCTAATTGTTAATGGAGAAATCCATGATACTCCACTTACCTTGGTAAATATATATGCCCCTAACTTTGATAACCCCCACTTTTTCAATAAAATGTTCAACATAATTGCAGAGTCTAACTATCAAAATGTTATAATAGGAGGAGACTTTAACTGTGTTTTAGATCCGTACTTAGATAAATCAAGCCAAAAACAGAGAGGGAATATGAAATCGAAAACCGGGGAACTTCTCAATACCTATATAAACAATACTAATATAGCAGATGTTTGGAGAATTGTTAATCCAACTGGCAGGGAATACTCGTTTTATTCAATGGTACATGACATACTCACGTATAGACTACTTTCTGCTGGATACAAAATTAATCCCCCAAACATCTAACGCAATATACCACACAAATTCGATTTCAGACCATTCTCCAATAACTTTATTTTTAAAACTGGAAGGAATGTTTAAGAATAAATCGTTTTGGAGATTTAATTCTCAAATTCTAAAAGATCCACAAGCGAGTATATATTTAAAAGAACAAATGGAGGTCTTTTTTCAAATAAATGATACTCCAGATATATCGCCTACTGTATTATGGGAATCTTTTAAAGCATACATTAGGGGAATTAAAATTTCATATCAAGCTTTTCAAAATAAAAAGAATAAGAATGAACAAAGACAGTTAGAAGAACTTATTAGACAAATGGATATAGATAATGCTAAAGATCCATCAATAGATAAACATAATAAAATAATAATTTTGAAATTTAAATTAAATAAATTATTATCTGCCAAACTTATAAGACTTTTTCAAATTACAAAACAAGAGCACTTTGAATTTGGGGATAAACCGCATAAACTTTTGGCTCGCCAGCTAAAAAAACGAGAAAAGGAACATACTATACCAAACATCAAATCAGATAAAGGGGAATTATTAACAACACCGAAGGATATTAATAAAAGATTTGCGCAATTTTATGAGAATTTGTATACATCTAAAACGACAATTGATTCCAATAATATCACAAAGTTTTTGGATAACTGTAATCTTCCAAAGTTAGAGCTGAAGGAACAAGAGGAATTGGGTGCACAAATCTCAATTAAGGAATTAGAAGATACAATAAACTCACTAAAGAATGGAAAAACACCAGGCCCTGATGGATTTACTAATGAATTTTATAAAAGCTTTTATGATAAAATAATACCAAGATTTAAAAAAATGTACCAATATGCTTATAAAAAACGAATACTACCTGATACATTAGCGGAATCAACGATTACACTAATACCTAAGTAAAACAAAGATTTAGAAGAACCTGGTTCATATAGAGCTATAGCATTGTTAAACACAGATCAAAAAATATTAGCGAAAACATTAGCTAGAAGATTAAGTAAATACATTAGTAAATTAATAAACCCAGATCAGACGGGGTTTATCCCTAAGAGATACTCATCTAACAATATGAGACGTCTACTCAACATAATGCACTTACACAAATCTGAAGATCAAGAATTATCAATTATTTCGCTGGATGCTGAAAAAGCATTTGATCAAGTAGAATGGAATTATATGGATAAAGTATTACAAAAATTCCAACTGGGGGAGAGTTTTATTCTATGGATCAAGTTACTATATAACAAACCTACAGCTAGAATACTAACTAATAACATATTATCCGCGAAATTCCAACTATCAAGGGGAAATAGACAAGGATTCTCATTATCACCACAGCTGTTTGCTCTCATTATTGAACCGCTAGCAGAAAAAATTAGAATACACCCTGATATCCATGGATATAATACTAAAGACTCATATAATAAAATATATTTATACGCGGATGATATATTACTGTACATTACAAAACCTCAAATCACCATACCAAATATATTAAATTTAATTGAAGACTTTGGATCTTTTTCTGGATATAGAATAAATTGGAATAAAAGTGAAATTATGTCAATAAAACCGAAAGATCCATGGGATCACCACATGCTGTGGGTGCCTCTCTAGTCATGACTTGGAAATCCATTGCTGTTCCTTCATTCCTATCAAGAGCACAGTGGGAGCATCATTCACTGGCTACGTAAGGATGTTCACATCCTCATGGGCTAAAAATGGAAGCCTGAGCAGTGAGGCCCACATCATAAACAATTGATTTCTAAGCAAACAATCTGGATGGAATCAGAAAAGGCAGCTCATCATCAGCTCAGCAGTTACTTGTCTGCATTGTGAGAAGAAATCTAATCAAGCTCCTTCCTTAATCCATGTTCACAACTCATTTCCCCCCATATTGTGTTAATTCAACAGAGAAATAAAGTTCATTTTTATTGCTGCTCACCCTCTGTTTTGATATTTTTCCCCAGCTCCTGAATCTGTCTCTTCGTAATTCATCTCATCTCCCCCTCCAACCCACACTGTCTGTCACTCTCACATTCTAAACACTGGGATCACACACTGTCCTATCTGGTGCAAGCAGAAGTGTAAACATGGCCTAACACAGATCCTTCCTCTTTTACGCTGGTTATCTTCAGATACAAATTCTCTATTTACCCTTTACATTTAAAAGTTATTCCGTATAATTCTATTGTGTAATGTTTTTTAAATACGTGAGAACAGAACATATCTGTGTGTGCTGAGGATGCATTTATTATAAGGATAGTAACTAAAAGACAGAGAAGCTCAAGTATCTGTGTTTGTCAGTGATTGGGATAAATTGTGGCAGATAATCTACAGTATGGTGCAAAGGAGAAGATTTATTCCAAGTAGTTTTTACTAATATCAGCATCAAAGTCAATATTTATTATCCATCCCTAACTGCCTTGGAGAAGATGGTGGTGAGCTGCCTTCTTGAAGTTCTGCAATACGTTTGGTGAAGATGCTCTCACACAGCTATCAGGACTTAGTCAGAGTTATGGAACCACAGAGTCGTACAGCACAGAAACAGCTGCAACATGTCCATGCTGACCTAGTTTCCTCATCAAACTTAGTTCCATTTGCCCCATATCCCTCTAAACATTTCCTTTCCATGAACCTGTTCAAGTGTCTTTTCATTGAAATGTTAGTACTTGCTTCAACTACCTCCTCTGGCAGCTCATCACATATACCTACTACCCTTTATAGACAATAGGTGCAGGAGTAGGCCATTCGGCCCTTCAAGCCAGCACCGCCATTGAATGTGATCATGGCTGATCATCCACAATCAGTACCTTGTTCCTGCCTTCTCCCCATATCCCCTGACTCCGCTATTTTTAAGAGCCTTATCTAGCTCTCTCTTGAAAGCATCCAGCGAACCGGCCTCCACAACCCTCTGAGGCAGAGAATTACACATATTCACAACCTTCTGTGTGAAAACGTTTTTCCTCATCTCCGTTCTAAATGGCTTTCCCTATTATGCTTAAACTGTGGTCCCTGGTTCTGGACTCTCCCAACATCAGGAACATGTTTCCTGCCTCTAGCGTGTCCATACCCTTAATAATCTTATATGTTTCAATAAGATGCCCTCTCATCCTTCTAAATTCCAGAGTATACAAGCCCAGCCGCTCCATTCTCTCAGCATATGACAGTCCCGTCATCCCGGGAATTAACCTTGTAAACCTGTGCTGCACTCCCTCAATAGCAAGAATGTCCTTCCTCAAATTAGGGGACCAAAACTGCACACAATACTACAGGTTTGGTCTCACTAGGACCATGTACAGCTGCAGAAGGACCTCATTGCTCCTATACTCAACTCCTCTTGTTTGAATTCTTTATCCTTTGAATGTAAAGGATGCCCTTCGTGTTCATATTAAACCTATTAAGCACAATTTTTCAGGCCCATACAGCTGATCCAATATTGGTCTCAACACCACCTTCCCACTTTCCCCAAGTCTCCTGACTTCTGTTGAGTTTATAGTCAATCATCCTCTACCTTGAACATAGTCAATGTCTCAGCCTCTGCAGCTCCTTTGGGAAGATGACATCAAAAACTGTTGTGCCAGTTAGAGCAATATGGGATGACTTTGGTGTAATGACAAAACATTGTCCTCAATGAGAACTGTGCAATGGTCTTCTGATTTCTGCCAAAGCCATGGTCAACAGATTCACCTGTTGCAGGTGGACAGGAGAGGAGGAGGTCAAGTAGGTCAATCCCTTGTGTTGGCTCTTTCTCTACCTGCTGTAGAAAGAGCCTGGCAGACACATCCTTCAGGATTTGGCCATCTCAGTGAGTGGTCGTGTGACCAAGCCACTCCCAATGATGGATGCTGAGGTCCACACCCAGTGTACACTCTGTACTCTTGCTTCTTTTTGTCATTCGAGATTTTGCTCAGCTGACCAATAATGGTGGGCATTCATTAGGACAGTGAAAGCTGCCCATGGTGAAATCTGTTGGCTCCTTCCCATGAAGAGGCAAGTGAGGAAACAGAATGTTCTTTCTCCTTTCACCAGGGTCAATCCTCTCTTCGGGAATGGTTCAGTTTATCCTAATGGGTGCAATGGAATTGCCAGCATGTTTAATGAACATAACCCTCTATGGAGGTTTTTTCATCATGAAATGGCAGGACCTCCCTGGATTGCATGTACTCTCTCGTGGAACATCAGGCCCAGCAGGATGCAGCAAAGTATCTGGAGCTCTCCCATTTGAGATCCATTCGAAATGTTCAAAATCGCAAAGGTGCAAGTTCGATTCCAGATGGAATCTTTATTTGTTGTATACTTCTATATCTGAACCTATTTGTATCAACACCAGTGGTGCCGGAACCCTGAGCTGGAGGGGGAGTGTCATTTAGTTTGACAAGAGGCAGTGTCAGTTACTGTGCAGTGTGAGGGGACCTCAGCTTGTCCTGAGCTGGGCTCAAAGCCACGTTGCTGCTTCTCCAGAATTCCACACAAGTTCCTCTGCAGAAGGTCAGTAAACTTCAGACATTATTCTTCATTGGTAATAGTGGATAAATGAACGGGATTAAATGATTGAAATGTAGTTTGCAAAACTGATGTACTTCTTCAAATGTTATTGTGAAATGTGTTCTCCTATTACAATGATGGTGTCTTCACTAAAAAGGGAACAAATTTCAGTATTTTTGCTACATCCGACTGATTAAAATCTAAAATGGCGGTGTTTCTCTTGACTATTCAAATGCACTTTATTCTTTCCCACATTTTAAATTTCCCGTTTGCTACCTGCTGTATGAAAATATTTCAATATATAACCTTGTTTGTTGTTTCTGTTTTCCAAAACAATGTTTTGATCTTGAAAAAAAAGAAATTGTTGGATGAATCATTTCCCTCCACAGATGCTGCCTGAGCCGCTGAGTTCCTCCAGGAATTTGTTTTGGGTTTTTTTGTTTCAGGGAGAAGAAGTGGATGTGTTGAATTTTCAGAAGGTCTTTGATAAAACCATGCATAAAAGATCAACAAGGAATATTAAAATATGTGGATTTGCCAATGTTCAACTGGGATGGATTGAAAATTCTTTAGCAGGCTAGGAACCGAGACTTCTTTTGGGTGGCACATAGTGACTAATGAGCCATCATTGAAACCATTGCTTGAGCCTGTTATTTTCAATGTACATTAATGATTTTGACAAGGAAGTAAATTTAATATTTCTAACTTTATGACATGAAACTGAGAGTAATTAGGAGAAGCGAAGAGGATGCAAAGAGATTTCCAGGTGATCTCAGTCAATAGACAATAGACAATAGGTGCAGGAGTAGGCCATTCGGCTCATCGAGCCAGCACCGCCATTCAATGTGATCATGGCTGATCATCCCCAATCAGTACCCCATCCCTGCCTTCTCCCCATATCCCCTGACTCCGCTATTTCTAAGAGCCCTATCCAGCTCTCTCTTGAAAGCATCCAGAGAACCTGCCTCCATCGCCCTCTGAGGCAGAGAATTCCACAGATTCACAACTCTCTGTGAGAAAAAGTGTTTCCTCGTCTCCGTTCTAAATGGCTTACTCCTTATTCTTAAACTGTCGCCCCTGGTTCTGGACTCCCCCAACATCAGGAACATGTTTCCTGCCTCTAGCGTGTCCAAACAGTTAACAATCTTATATGTTTCAATGAGATGCCCTCTCATCCTTCTAAACTCCAGAGTGTACAAGCCCAGCTGCTCCATTCTCCCAGCATATGAGAGTCCCGCCATCCCGGGAATTAACATTGTAAACCTACGCTGCACTCCCTCAATAGCAAGAATGTCCTTCCTCAAATTAGGGGACCAAAACTGCACACAATACTCCAGATGTGGTCTCACTAGGGCTCTGTACAACTGCAGATGTACCTCTTTGCTCCTATATTCGATTCCTCTTGTTATAAAGGCCAACATGCCATTCATTTTCTTCACTGCCTGCTGTACCTGCATGCTTACTTACATAGACTGACGAACAAGGACCCCCAGATCCCGTTGTACTCCTTTTCCCAAACTTGACGCCATTTAGATAGTATTCTGCCTTCCTGTTTTTGCTACCAAAGTGGATAACCTCACATTTATCCGCATTAAACTTCATCTGCCATGCATCTGCCCACTCCCCCAATCTGTCCAAGTTACCATGCATTCTCATAGCATCCTTCTCACAGTTCACACTGCCACCCAGCTTTGTGTCATCTGCAAATTTGCTAATGGTACTTTGAATCCCTTCATCCAAATCATTGATCTATATTGTAAATATCCGCTGTCCCAGCTCCGGGCCTTGCGGTACCCCATTAGTTACTGCCTGCCATTCTGAAAGGGACCCGTTAATCCCTACTCTTTGTTTCCTGTCTGCCAACCACTTCCCCATCCATGTCAGCACTCTACCCTCAATACCATGTGCCCTAATTTTGCCCACTAATCTCCTATGTGGGATCTTATCAAATGCTTTCTGAAAGTCTAGGTACACTATATCCACTGGCTCTCCATTGTCCATTTTCCTAGTTACATCTTCAAAAAATTCCAGAAGATTAGTCAAGCATAATTTCCCCTTCATAAATCCATGCTGACTCGGACCGATCCTGTTACTGCTATCCAAATGTGTGGCTATTTCATCTTTTATAATTGACTCCAGCATCTTCCCCACCACCGATGTCAAGTTAACTGGTCTATAATTCCCTGTTTTATGACATGAAACTGAGAGTAATTAGGAGAAGCGAAGAGGATACAAAGAGATTACCAGGTGATCTCAGTCAATAGACAATAGACAATAGACAATAGGTGCAGGAGTAGGCGTTGGTGGTAATTTTCCAATGTTCTATAGACTCAGGATCAGTTCCTGTGGATTGGAGGGTAGCTAATGTTATCCTACTTTTTAAGAAAGGTGGGAGAGAGAAAACAGGGAATTATAGACCAGTTAATCTGACATCGGTGGTGGGGAAGATGCTGGAGTCAATTATAAAAGATGAAATAGCCACACATTTGGATAGCAGTAACAGGATCGGTCCGAATCAGCATGGATTTATGAAGGGGAAATTATGCTTGACTAATCTTCTCGAATGTTTTGAAGATGTAACTAGGAAAATGGACAGGGGAGAGCCATGTTAACTGGTCTATAATTCCCTGTTTTCTCTCTCCCACCTTTCTTAAAAAGTGGGATAACATTAGCTACCCTCCAATCCACAGGAACTGATCCTGAGTCTATAGAACATTGGAAAATTACCACCAATGCATCCACGTTTCCTGGAGCCACTTCCTTAAGTACCCTGGGATAGTACGCAGCCTTGCGGTGCTCCTATACTGAGCGTTTGCGGGTCCGAGATGTGCTTTCCCAGCGTCACATGCTGCTTCCTGTGTGTCAGGAAGCTGGTGATCCACCGACAGAGGGGTTCAGGCACAGTCAACTCGGAAAGTTTGGAGTGAAGTAGCTCTGGCACAATGGTGTTGAATGCAGAGCTAAAATCAACAAACAGGATCCTCGCATAGGTTCCCTGGCGGTCTAGGTGCTGTAGGATGAAGTGCAGGCCCAGGTTGACTGCATCATCCACAGATCTATTGGCCCGATATGCAAACTGTAGAGGGTCCAACAGGGGGTTTGTGATATTTTTCAGCTTGGCCAGCACAAGCCTTTCATGGGTCTTCATGACTACAGAGGTCAGTGCGACAGGCCTGTGGTCATTAAGACCAGTAATCCTTACCTTTTTGGGTACAGGGACAATAGTGGAGACTTTGCAGCAGGAAGGGACAGTACATGTTTGCAGGGACTGGTTAAACATGTCTGTATATGTTTGGCACAGAGCTTGAGAGCAGAGGAGGAAACATTGTCAGGTCCTGGAGATTTCCGGCTTTTCTGTCTACTGAAAAGCCTCTCCACCTCCTCTATTTTATTGTTGATGAAGTGATGGTGTTCAGCAAGGAGGGTGTGAGTAATTGGGTGTGAAGTGGTGATTGGAGTAGGCTGGGTGTAGAAGGGCCCAGTCTTTGCAGACTGAGGTCAGGCTGTGAGTGTGTGTGAAGTGTTGGTTGGGGTGGGAAATGGTCGTCTTTTCATACAATAAGGTTTTGTGATGGGTTGATCTTTTCTTTGCCCTTCACACCTCTGCTGCCTATTGACACGTTGTGAAATTTAGAAACATAGAAACATAGAAAACAGGTGCAGGAGGCCATTCGGCCCTTTGAGCCAGCACCGCCATTCATTGTGATCATGACTGATCGTCCCCAATCAATAACCCGTGCCTGCCTTCTCCCCATATCCCTTGACACCACTCGCCCCTAGAGCTCTATCTAACTCTCTTAAATCCATCCAGTGATTTGGCCTCCACTGCCGTCTGTGGCAGATAATTCTACAAATTCACAACTCTCTGGGTGAAAACGTTTTTTCTCACCTCAGTCTTAAATGGCTTCCCCTTTATTCTAAGAATGGCCCCTGGTTCTGGACTTGCCCAACATTGGGAACATTTTTCCTGCATCTAGCTTGTCCAATCCTTTTATAATTTTATATGTTGCTATAAGAGCCCCCCTCCCTCATCCTTCTAAACTCCAGTGAATACAAGCCTAGTCTTTTCAATCTTTCCACATATGACAGTCCCGCCATCCCAGGGATCAATCTCGTGAAACTACGCTGCACTGCCTCAATCACAAGGATGTCCTTCCTCAAATTAGGAGACCAAAACTGTACACAATACTCCAGATGTGGTCTTAACAGAGCCCTATACAACTGCAGAAGAACCTCTTTACTCCTATACTGAAATCCACTTCTTATGAAGGCCAACATTCCATTAGCTTTCTTCACTGCCTGCTGTACCTGCACGCCAACCTTCAGTGACTGGTGTACAAGGACACCCAGGTCTCGCTGCACCTCCCCCTTACCTAACCTAACCCCATTGAGATAATAATCTGCCCCCTTGTTTTTGCCGACAAAGTTGATAACCTCACATTTATCTATATTATACTGCATCTGTCACGCAACTGCCCACTCACTCAATCTGTCCAGGTCACCCTGCAACCTTCTGAGATCCTCATCGCAGTTCACACTACCACCCACCTTTGTGTGATCCGCAAACTTGATAGTGTTGCTCCTAATTCCCTCTTCCAAATCATTATATATGGTAAACAGTTGCGGCCCCAACACCGAGCCTTGCGGCACTCCACTCGCCACTGCCTGCCATTCTGAAGAGGACCTATTCACTCCTACTCTTTGCTTCCAGTGTGCCAACCAAATTTATATCCATGTCAACACCCTACCCCCAATACCAATGGCTCTAATTTTAGTCACCAGTCTCCCGTGCGGGACCTTCTCAAAGGCTTTCTGAAAGTCTAGATACAGTACATCCACTGGCATCCCTTCATCCATTTTACTTGTCACATCGTCAGAAAATTCCAGAAGATTAGTCAAGCATGATTTCCCTTTAATAAATCCATGTTGACTTGGACTAATCATTTTACTGCTATCCAAATGCCCCATTATTACATCTTTAATAATTGACTCCAGCATCTTTCCCACCATCGAAGTCAGGCTAACTGGTCTTTAATTCGACGTTTTCTCTGTCGCTCCTTTGTTGAAAAGTGGGATAACATTAGCTATCCTCAAATCCACAGGAACTGATACTGAATCTATTGAACACTGGAAAATGATCACCAATGCGTCCACTATTTCTCGAGCCACCTCCCTGAGGACCCTGGGATGCAGACCATCAGGCCCAGGGGATTTATCATCCTTCAGTCCCATTAGCCTACCCAATACTATTTCTCGCCTAATGAAAATGTCTTTCATTTCCTCTACCCCCTCAGATCCTCTGTCCTCCAGTACATCTGGGAGATTGTTTGTGTCTTCTTTAGTGATGACAGATCCGAAGTACCTATTCAACTCTTCTGCCATTTCCTTGTTGCCCATAATAATTTCACCCTTGTCTGCCTTCAAGGGACCCACATTTGACTTTGCTACTCTTTTCCCCTTAACATATCTAAAGACGCTTTTACTGTCCTTCTTTATATTCCTGGCCAGCTTCCCTTCGTACTTCATCTTTTCAGCCCGTATTGCCTGTAGATGAGATGTGCATGTGCCTTTAACATAGTGACCTCATACCTACTAACCACTCCCCATATCACAAGTATATCTACAACCTCCCCACCCACAGATCGCTCTCTAGTTCCTGTGACAGACCACGTACAGGTAGTGCAATGTGTAATGCTCCAGTATGAATAAAGATAGTAAAGTAACGATGCCTCGTTATAGACTCTTTACATGGTGTCAAATAACTTACCTTGCGCCTCCTGTTTATCGGTTTATCATTTAATTTTGTCCCAGTTTTTTGTTTCCCCCGCCCTCCTATTTCTTTGTCATGGACTCTTCTGCCCGTAAGCCCGATGTGGTCGTTTTCGAGTTAGACATCGCCCTTCGATGGGACGTATTCAAACGTGACTTTGAACACTATTTCACGATCACTCATCCTGCCGCCACCGCCGTTCTCAAAGCCTCTCTGCTTCTCAACTTGGCTGGTCCCGAGGCCCTGACTCGCCCTGACTTCTTCGTCTACGCTGATGGCGAATCAGCTCGGGACCCGGTATGTCTGGTGGCTAAGTTTGATGCTATTTGTGATATTCCGACAAACTGCATCTTACAACGTTTTAAACTGTTCGCGCGGCGTCAGCTCCCTGGGGAATCTGCTGAGAACTATGTCATTGCGCTGCGGCACCTGGGCAGGCGCTGCCGCCTCCACGCGTGGAACCCCGATGAGATTCTCAGGGACCTTCTGGTTTACGGTCTCCGTGATGAGAAACTCAGGGCCGAACTTCTGCGCAAGCCGGATCTGACTTTAACCGATGCTATGCACGCTACTCGCTTAGCTGAAGCTGTTTCCTCGGCGGCGTCGCCGGCTGAACAGGCGATCAACTTTGCCAGCACTCCCAGTCATCTCATAAACACACCCCAGTCGCGACCCCCGGGGTCACTCGCTGCTCGAGGGGGACGCGCCCCGGGGTTCGGTACTGCTACAGGGGGAGGTACCCGGCAAAGGTGCCCTAATTGCAACTTCACGACTCATCAATACAATGTGTGCCCTGCCTTGGGTTAAACGTGTAATGTCTGCAAAAAATTGAACCATTTTGCTGCGGCTTGTCGTTCCCGTAGGAAGCCTGTCGCTGCTCCAAGGGGAAATTTAAACAACCTTCTACAAGCTGATAGTGCGCTCAGCTCCCAGTGTTATTTCGATGTCTGTTTCTGCATCTGACTCCTCTCAGGGGGAGACCAACTTGTTTACCGTGTTGGACGCACCTGCTATGATAACGGACCCTTCTGTGCTAGTCACTGTGAACAACTCGACCTTCACTGCTAAGATTGACACGGGGGCTGTGGCCAACGTAATGTCAACATCTCTCTTCAACCAGATAAGAACTAATGAGCAGATATTTTCCCAGAGCTCAACCTTGCATGCCTACGGTGGGGAGATTCTTACTCCTGTGGGCAAGGCCACGCTATGCTGTAAGATACTAGAGACCTCTCGGCCCCTCACCTTCTATCTCCTCGATCAAAAATGCATTCCCCTGCTGGGGATCCGGGCATGCCAGGAAATGGGACTGGTGTACTTCCACCGTGACATCCACCAGGTGCAGACTCTTATGGACCCGCTGGCCGATTATCCCGACCGCTTTGATGATAAGCTAGGCAAACTACCCTGCAGCTACAAGATTGTAGTGGACCGTAAGATCGTTCCTGTGGTCCATGCTCCTCACCGTGTCTCCTTCGCCATGAGGGACAGAGTGGAGGCGACACTACACAGTATGGTACAAATGGGCATCCTAAAGGCGGTCGTCGAGCCCACCAGCTGGGTCTCTTCCATGGTTGTTGCTGCTAAAAAGGACATGAGCGAGATACGCATCTGCATCAACCCCAAAGACCTCAACCTGGCCATTAGACGCCCTCACTACCCTATGAGAACGGTAGAAGAAGTCGCTGCACAGGTTGGTCCAGCAACGTTTTTTTCTGTCCTCGATGCCAAAAGCTCCTTCTGGCAGATACCACTGGACGAGCGGTCGTCCATTTTGACAACTTTCGCCACCCCCTACGGAAGGTTTCGGTTCCTCCGAATGCCATTCGGAATCAACTCTGCCAGCGAGGTATTTCAGCGGACAATGGAGCAGTTGTTTTTAGGTCTACCATGCGCCATAATTGTTGACGACATCCTCGTTTACGGTAAGGACGTTGCCGAACACGATGTCAACCTCCGCCAGGTCCTGGACCGGGCCCGGCAAATCAACTTGAAACTGAACCCCAAGAAGTGCCGATTCCGCGTCCCGGAGGTCACCTATGTTGGACATGTATTCACCGCCGAGGGGTTAAAGCCAGACCCGCAGAAAACGGCTGCCATTTCAGGGATGCCTCCTCCTACTAATGTGGCAGGCCTGCAACGCTTCCTAGGCTTGGTAAACTACCTGGGGAAGTTCATCCCCGACCTCAGCGAGCTCAGCGCTCCCCTGAGGGATTTGATAAAAAAGGACACGTCCTGGCTTTGGTTACCCAACCATCAGAAGGCATTCGACATTCTTAAGTCTAAGCTGATCAGCACCCCCACGCTCAAGTTCTTTGACCTGCAGCGTCCCATTGTCCTCACCTGCGACGCCTCTCAGTTCGGACTCGGTGCCGCCTGTCTCCAGGTCCATGACGGCCTGCAGCTGCCTGTCTCCTTCGCATCCCGCACCATGACTTTCAGAAGGCTTTCGACAAGGTACCACATAAGAGATTAGGATACAAACTTAAATCACACGGTATTGGGGGTTCAGTATTGATGTGGATAGAGAACTGGCTGGCAAACAGGAAGCAAAGAGTAGGAGTAAACGGGTCCTTTTCACAATGGCAGGCAGTGACTAGTGGGGTACCACAAGGCTCAGTGCTGGGACCCCAGCTATTTACAATTTATATTAAGGATCTGGACGAGGGAATTGAAAGCAACATCTCCAAGTTTGCGGATGACACTAAGCTGGGGGGCAGTGTTAGCTGTGAGGAGGATGCTAGGAGACTGCAAGGTGACTTGGATAGGCTGGGTGAGTGGGCAAATGTTTGGCAGATGCAGTATAATGTGGATAAATGTGAGGTTATCCACTTTGGTAGCAAAAACGGGAAGGCAGACTATTATCTAAATGGTGGCCGATTAGGAAATGGGGAGATGCAGCGAGACCTGGGTGTCATGGTACACCAGTCATTGAAAGTAGGCATGCAGGTGCAGCAGGCAGTGAAGAAAGCGAATGGTATGTTGGCCTTCATAGCAAGAGGATTTGAGTATAGGAGCAGTGAGGTTCTACTGCAGTTGTACAGGGTCTTGGTGAGACCACACCTGGAGTATTGCGTACAGTTTTGGTCTCCAAATCTGAGGAAGCACATTATAGCCATAGAGGGAATGCAGAGAAGGTTCACCAGACTGATTCCTGGGATGTCAGGACTTTCATATGAAGAAAGACTGGATAGACTTGGCTTATACTCGCTAGAATTTAGGAGATTGAGAGGGGATCTTATAGAAACGTACAAGATTCTTATGGGGTTGGACAGACTAGATGCAGGAAGATTGTTCCGATGTTGGGGAAGTCCAGGACAAGGGGTCACAGCTTAAGGATAAGGGGAAAATCCTTTAAGACCGAGATGAGGAAAAACTTTTTCACACAGTGGTGAATCTCTGGAACTCTCTGCCACAGAGGGTAGTTGAGGCCAGTTCATTGGCTATATTTAAGAGGGAATTAGATGTGGCCCTTGTGGCTAAAGGGATCAGGGGGTATGGAGAGAAGGCAGGTACGGGATACTGAGTTGGATGATCAGCCATGATCGTATTGAATGGCGGTGCAGGCTCGAAGGGCCGAATGGCCTACTCCTGCACCTAATTTCTATGTATCTATGTATCTATGACCGCCACCGAACAGCACTACGTGCAGATCGAGAAGGAGCTACTGGCCGTGGTGTTTGCCTGCTCCAAATTCCGGGACTACATCGTGGGCAACACTTTCACCGTTGAAACTGACCATCAGCCACTTGTCACCATCCTCAACAAGTCGATCCATGTGGCCTCATCACGCCTGCAGCGCATGATGCTGCAGCTCCAGCGCTTCACGTTCACGGTGGTTTATCGTAAGGGCAAGGACATGTTCGTGGCCGACACGTTGTCTCGCGCCCCGCTGACGTCCACCGCTCGCCACCCATATGAAATGTCTGAGCTATTGGTGCTACAATTGAACATCGTCCCTTCACAGCAGATGAAGTCCCTGGTTGAACACACTACCAATGACCCTGCCCTGCAACAGCTGTCTGCCGTCATCCGGCAGGGCTGGCCCGACCGTCGTTCGGCACTGCCGGCTGGTGCCGTGCCCTACTTCCTGGTCCGGGACGAGCTCGTACTGCACGACGGCGTGGTGGTGAAGGGTCACAAGGTGGTCGTGCCCGCGGCGCTGCACGACCACTATTTTCAAGTCGCTCACCGCGGTCATCCTGGGGCCGAAGCCACCGTGTCTCTCGCCAGGAGCCAGTTCTATTGGCCGGATATGGCCAAATACATCCGGGAGAGGGTCTCCTCGTGTTCCACCTGCAACAGCCTCGCCCCCCACCAGCAGCGTCAGCCGCTTCTGCAGCAGCCCGCGCCCGAACTGCCCTGGATGGCGCTTGCCGCCGACATTTTCGAGTGGCGAGGCAAACACTTCCTGGTTCTCGTTGACTCCTACTCCAGCTGGTTTGTGGTCGACCGGCTGCACTCCATAACCTCTTCGGTCGTCATCGATAGGTTGTACCCTCATTTTGGCACTTTTGGCCCCCCGGCAAGCCTGCAGTCGGACAATGGCAGCCAGTTCACGAGCTCCGAGTTTAAAGCGTTCGCTTCCAGATGGAACTTCCGCCATTTCACCAGCAGCCCGGAGTACCCGCAAAGCAACGGTTTGGCCGAGCGCGCAGTCCGCAGCGCGAAGCACCTGTTGGAACAGTGTGGTGGCATTAACTCCGACTTCCATCTGGCCCTCCTCAACCTTCGAAACATTTCCCGCGACTCTGCCATGGGTTCACCTGCTCAGCGGCTCATGTCTCGTGCTACCAGACTCCCGCTCCCTGTGGCCCAGCGCTCCCTCATACCCTCCGTCCTCCCACCTGCGGCGGTTCAGAAACGCATTGCCTTCAGGCACGACGTCCAAAAGCGTTCCCATGACAGGTCCTGCCACCCGCTGCCGCGCCTCTTCCCCGGTCAAGTTGTCCATATGCAGACCGCTCCCGGTCACTCCAAGCTCGCTACCGTCGTCGGCTCTGCGGGGTCGCCCAGGTCCTATCTCGTCGACCACGCTGGAGCCATTTACCGACGGTCCCGCCAGCACCTTCGGCTCGTCAACGAGCCGCGTCCTCCTGCCGCGGATCCCTTTGCTCCCCCACTGCCAGTTTCGCGTCAGGGCGTTGCTCTGCCCGTCCTTCCTGACATGCAACGTTCTGGTCCTCCTCAGCCCCTTCCGTTCCACCCCACTCCCGACTAGTCCTCGCTCGCCTGCCCGCGCTCTTCCCGGTCCTGATCTCGCATCACCTCCGGGTTCGGTGCCGCGGTCTCCTCCGTCTCCTCCCGTTTCCCACTTTCAGGTTCGTCTGTCCCCGCCGGTGCCTTTTCCTCCTGCAGGAAGGGTGGATGGCGAGACGCGAACCCGGCGGGACGTCTTGTCAAACCGCCTGACCGCTATGGCGATTTTGTTTAACTATCCTAGCGCATGAGCCGTGGTCGCCATGTCACCATTGTATTTGCCTGTCGTTTCGAAGGGGAAGGATGTAGATGAGATGTGCATGTGCCTTTAACATAGTGACCTCATACCTACTAACCACTCCCCATATCACAAGTATATCTACAACCTCCCCACCCACAGATCGCTCTCTAGTTCCTGTGACAGACCACGTACAGCTAGTGCAATGTGTAATGCTCCAGTATGAATAAAGATAGTAAAGGTAACGATGCCTCGTTATAGACTCTTTACATTGCCCGTTTTGTTTCCTTCTGTTATCCTATGAAAGCTTTCCAATCCTCTGGCTTCCGGCTACTCTTTGCTGTGTTATACATCTTTTCTTTTAGTTTTATTCTATCCCAAACTCCTCTTGTCAGCCACGGTTGCCTCCTACTCCCTTAGAATCTTTCTTCCTTTTTGGAATCAAATGATCCTGCGTCTTCCGGATTATGCCCAGAAATTCCTGCCCTTGCTGTTCCACCATCATTACCTTTCCCTTAGGATCCCTTTCCAGTCTACTTTGGCCAGCTCCCCTCTCATGCCTTCATAGTCCCCTTTTGTTCAACTGCATCACTGCCACTTCCGATTTAACGTTCTCCTTCTCAAATTGCAGGTTAAAACTAATCATATTATGATCACTACCTCCAAGCGGTTCCTTTACCTCGAATTGTCTTATCATATTCTGGTTCATTGGACAACACTAAATCCAGAATTGTCTTTTCTCTGGTCGGCTCCATTACAAGCTGCTCTAAGAATCCATCTCGGAGGCATTCTACAAACTCTCTTTCTTGGGGTCCTGAACCAACCTGATTTTCCCAGTCTACCTGCATATTGAAATCCCCCATCACCCCAGTGGCATTACCTTTGTTACATGCCAGTTTTAACTCCTGCTGCAACCTACACCCTACATTTGGGGGTCTGTAAATAACACCAATTAGTGGCTTCTTCCCTTTACAATTCCTCAACTCAATCCACAGTGACTCTACCTCGTCAGTCCATATATCTTCCCTCGCAAGGGACTGAAATCCCTCCCTCACCAGCAGAGCTACCCCCCTCCTCTGCCCACCTGCCTGTCCTTTCTATAGGATGTATAACCCTGAATATTTTCCCAGGCCCGATCCTCCTGCAGCCACGTCTCAGTAATCCCCACAATGTCATATCTACCAACCTCTAACTGGGCCTCAAGCTCATCTACTTTACTTCTTATACTTCGTGCATTCATATACTTTTAATTCCTTACGCATCTCACCTTTCACATCGATCCCTATTAGACTTGGCCAGACGCTCCTATCCCTTTGTGAGCTTCCTTTCCCGTTAATTCTGGGGTCATTACCCCTCCCTTTACTCTCTTTCCCTTCAACTCCATCCTCGACTATCCCAATGGCCATGAGGGGGGGTCCAAGAGGATGGGGTCAGTTGGAGAAGGGAAAAGGGATCATCAATTGGGGCGAGGACTTCTTCCCGTGGACGAACGGTGTGAGGCGGAGACGACGGAAGAAGAGTTCTAAATCGCGATGGGTGTGGAACTCATTGAGGCGGGGACGGAGGGGGACAAATGTGAGGCCTCTGCTGAGGATCGACCGTTCGGTATCTGAGAGGGGGAGGTCAGGGGGGTTGGTGAACATATGGCAGGGATGGGGATTGGGGTCGGAGGAAGGCAGGTGAGTGGACTGAGGCGATGGTGGCCGATTAGGAAAAGGGGAGATGCAACATGACCTGGGTGTCATGGTACACCAGTCATTGAAAGTAGGCATGCAGGTGCAGCAGGCAGTGAAGAAAGCGAATGGTATGTTAGCATTCATAGCAAAAGGATTTGAGTACAGGAGCAGGGAGGTTCTACTGCAGTTGTACAGGGCCCTGGTGAGACTACACCTGGACTATTGCGTACAGTTTTGGTCTCCTAATCTGAGGAAAGACATTCTTGCCATAGAGGGAGTACAGAAAAGGTTCACCAGACTGATTCCTGGGATGGCAGGAGTTTTCATATGAAGAAAGACTGGATAGACTTGTCTTGTACCCGCTAGAATTTAGAAGATTGAGGGGGGATCTTACAGAAACTTACAAAATTCTTAAGGGGTTGGACAGGCTAGATGCAGGAAGATTGTTCCCGATGTTGGGGAAGTCCAGAACAAGGGGTCACAGTTTAAGGATAAGGGGGAAATCTTTTAGGACCGAGATGAGAAAAAAAATTCACACAGAGAGTGGTGAATCTCTGGAATTCTCTGCCACAGAAGGTAGTTGAGGCTAATTCATTGGCTATATTTAAGAGGGTGTTAGAAGTGGCCCTTCTGGCTAAAGGTATCGGGGGGGTATGGAGAGAAGGCAGGTACAGGATAATGAGTTGGATGATCAGCCATTATCATATTGAATGGCGGTGCAGGCTCGAAGGGCTGAATGGCCTACTCCTGCACCTATTTTCTACGTTTCTATGATATCTGGTGGGGGGTGGTCAGGGGGTAGGGTTGTATGAGGACTGTAGTGTGGGTGGGAAAGAGCTGGGGTCACATGGTTTGAGAGGGATGGTGAAGACCCAGTGGAACGGCCACTGACGTTACCAAGGTGGAGGGAGACTAGCACTAGGACACAGCGCAGCCAAATCCAGGGGAATTGGAGTCTGCAGCGCGGAAACCTCAGGCCCGGTGCTGAGTCCAGGCTGCAGGTAAGGCGGCTGCTGGAGGGCGGTGCAGTGGGCCAGGGTCAGCGGGCAAAGAGTAGGAGGTCCTCTCCACAACGAATATAAACCTCACCTGCATATTAATCCCCCCTCCCAACACCAAAGCCCCCGGAATCGCAAGCACAACGCCACCGATGGTAGGGTTTGTAAAAACTCCACCATGTCAAAAGTTTTATACACCTTGGTGGATCGGGCTGAGGCCCCCCTAGATCGCGAGGCCCTAAACTTAAGCTTGTCTGGCTCATACGTAAATCCGGCCCTGGTGGGAGGAAACCGGGCGCCCGGAGAAAACCCACACAGGTCAAGGGGAGAGAGAACGTGCAAACTCCGTACAGACAGCGCCCGTGGTCGGGATGGAACCGGGGTCTCTGGCGGCAACTCTACCGCTGGGCCATCGTGATGACCAGAGAGGGAGGGAGAGGTGAATACTTCTCTCTCCCTCTCTCCCTCGTCCCCGTCTCCCACTCTCCCAATCTTCCCTCTCCCTCTCTTCCCTCTAAAAACGTTCTCAAAATTCTCCCAAACTTTCTCTCACACTCATTCCCTCCCTCTCTCCCTCCCTCCCACCTTCCCCCCGCTCCTTTTTCCTCTCCATCCCACCCTCAATGCACCAAAAAACAACAACAAAACCACCCGGAACCAACATTCATCGTTCCGCCCTCCGCCCGGACGCCTGAGACCCGCCGTCCCGCTTCGCCAGCGCAGGTGCGCCGCCCTAAAGCGTCCCCTCCCGCCGGGAAGCGCCTAGGGAATGCAGCTGTGAAGAAGCAGGTAAAGATAAAATCGCTGCTTCTTGCAGCCAGTAATGCATGCATTCCCTTGCAGCCAGTAATGCATGCATTCCCTTTAATGCAGCAGGGGGAGCATGCACAGGCGCTGGCAGGCGGTTCCCCACACTTTACAACTCACACTAAATGCACATTTAATGTGGCCCTTGCAGGCCGATTTCTGTCTCGTTTCCAAACCATTTGCCCCAAAACTCCCCCAAAGTCACCAAACCGACCTTGCGGGACAACGGGGTGGATGCGGGGAGCCCAGAGCGTCCGGAAAAGGCCATTCGGCCCATTTCACTCCTGCTAGCCCACACTTGGCATTGTCTGCATTGGACCTTTCTGAATTTGTAGTCAGCAGGGCAGTTCTCTGCATATCGCCAACTTACCGAGTCCACTCCGCCTTGCAACCATGGTTGACCTATCTCCCCCCTCTCTCTCTCCCCCTCTCTCTCTCCCCCCCTCTCTCTCCCCTAGGCATAAGCTCAGGGGCGACCGCGCCTTTGCGGTTGCAGCCCCTAGACTGTGGAACAGCATCCCCTTTCCCATCAGAACTGCCCCCTCCATCGACTATTTTAAGTCAAGACTAAAAACGTATCTATACTCCCAAGCCTTTCCTGACGTCCTCTGAGTGAGGGCTACATGTATGTATGTATGTAGTTTGTTTTGTTTGTGCTATTCTTATAACAAATGTAAAGCACTTTGGCCAAACGGGATGTTTTTTAAATGTGCTACAGTATATAAATAAATGTGACTTGAGGTGACTTGACTCTCTCCCCCTCTTCCCCCTCTCCCCCTCTCTCTCTCCCTCTCTCTCACCCTCTCCTCTCTCTCCCCCTCTCTTTCCCCCTCTCACTCCCCCTCTCTGCCTCTCTCTATCCCCCTCACCCCCTCTCTGCCTCTATCCCCCTCTTCCTCTCCCTCTCTCTCTCTCTCTCTCTCTCTCTCTCTCTCTCTCTCTCTCTCTCTCTCTCTCTCTCCCTCTCTCCCCCTCTCTGCCCCTCTCTCTCCCTCTCCCTCCATCCCTAGTGAGACCACACCTGGAGTATTGTGTGCAGTTTTGGCCTGTTGGCCTTCATAACAAGAGGAGTATAGGAGCAAAGTGGTCCATCTGCAGTTGTACAGGGCCCCGGGTGAGACCACACCTGGAGTATTGTGTGCAGTTTTGGCCTGTTGGCCTTCATAACAAGAGGAGTTGAGTATAGGAGCAAAGAGGTCCTTCTGCAGTTGTACAGGGCCCTGGGGAGACCAAACCTGGAGTGTGCAGTTTTGGTCCCCTAATTTGAGGAAGGACATTCTTGCTATCGAGGGAGCCCAGCGTAGGTTCACCAGGTTAATTCCCTGGATGGCGGGACTGTCATATGCTGAGAGAATGGAGCGGCTGGGCTTGTATACTCTGGAGTTTAGAAGGATGAGAGGGCATATTTTTGAAACATATAAGATTATTAAGGGTTTGGACACGCTAGAGGCAGGAAACAT
This sequence comes from Malacoraja senta, assembly GCA_038087875.1. Taxonomy (NCBI): domain Eukaryota; kingdom Metazoa; phylum Chordata; class Chondrichthyes; order Rajiformes; family Rajidae; genus Malacoraja; species Malacoraja senta. The sequence goes on from JAXLNO010000646.1 coordinate 33,000, forward strand.
GTTCCCGATGTTGGGAGGAGCCCAGAACCAGGGGCCATAGTTTAAGAATAAGGGGTCGGCCATTTAGAACGGAGACGAGGAGAAACCTTTTCTCAGAGAGTTGTGAGTCTGTGGAATTCTCTGCCTGAGAGGGCGGTGGAGGCCGGTTCTCTGGATGTTTTTTCAAGAGAGAGTTAGATAGGGCTCTTAAAGGTGGCGGAGTCAGGGGATATGGGGAGAAGGCAGGAACGGGGTACTGATTGTGGGATGATCAGCCATGATCACAGTGAATGGCGGTGCTGGCTCGAAGGGCCGAATGGCCTCCTCCTGCACCTGTTGTCTATTGTCCAGTGAAGGTGATTTGACTCTTTTTGTTAGACAAAAATTCTGGAGAAACTCAGCATCTATGGAGCAAAGTAAATGGTTCTTGGGTCTGAAGAAGGGTCTCGACCCGAATCATCAACTATTCCTTCGCTTTGTCGATGCTGCCTCAGTTACTCCAGCATTTTGTGTCTACCTTCGATTTTCCAGCGTCTGCAGTTCCTTCTTCAACATTTAGACGATATTGTTTTCTCGTTTATTCCATTCCATTACTGTTCTTACAAAGAACGAGTCGTTATAAATATCTGTCCTGGCCAATGGTGTTTCTATTTGCAGATCATTTCTCTTTCCTGTCCTATGTGTTGAGTACGTTTATGTATCTATCTGCAGTTAGGCCCACGGTTGGCAGGAATGGGTCTATGTTCACCCAAATCCTCTGTCCCAGAGAGAGTGAGAGAGAGGGAGAGGGATAGCGGGAGACAGAGAGAGAGAGAGAGACAGACAGAGAGAGAGACAGACAGAGACAGACAGAGAGAGAGAGAGACAGAGAGAGAGACAGAGAGAGAAAGAAAGAGAGACAGAGTGATACAGCGTGGAAACAGGCCCTTCGGCCAAACTTGCCCACACCGGCCAACTTGCCCCATCTACACTAGTCCCACCTGCTGCCCCCATTTGGCCCATAGCCCTCCAAGCCTGTCCTATCCATGTACCTGTCCAAGTGTTGTGATAGTCCCAGCCTCAACTACCTCCTCCGGCAGCTCGTTCCATACACCCACCCACCCTCTGTGGAAAAGTTGCCGTTCAGATTCCTATTCAATTTTCCCCACCCCTGCCTCTTTCTCCTTCAACCCATGTCCTCTGGTCCTCGATTCCCCTACTCTGGGCAAGAGACTCTGTGTGTCTACCTGATCTATTCCTCTGGTGATTTTGTACGCCTCTATATGATCGCCCCTCATCCCTCCTGCGCTCCAAGGAATAGAGTCCCAGCCCTGCCCCAACCTCTCCCTGTAGCTCAGGCCCCTCGAGTCCCGGCAACATCCTCGAAAATCTTCTCCGCGCCCTTTCAAAGCTCGACGACATCTTTCCTCTAACACGGTGCCCTGAACTGAACACAATACTCTAAATGCAGCCTCACCAACGTCTTGTACAACTGCAACGTGACCTCCAAACTTCTAGAAGAGAGAGAAAGAGAGAGAGAGAGAGAGGGAGGGAGGGAGGGAGGGAGGGAGGGAGGGACGGAGAGTGGGAGGGAGTGAGGGAGGGAGGGAGGGAGAGAGGGAGGGAAGGAGAGAGGGGGAGAGGGAGAGAGGGAGAGAAGGAGAGAGGGAGAGAGATAGAAAATAGGTGCAGGAGTAGGCCATTCGGTCCTTCGAGCCTGCACCGCCATTCAATATGAACATGGCTGATCATCCAACTCAGTATCCTGTACCTGCCTTCTCTCCATACCCCCTGATCCCTTTAGCCACAAGGGCCACATCTAACTCCCCTCTTAAATATAGCCAATGAACTGGCCTCAACTGCCTTCTGTGGCAGAGAGTTCCACAGATTCACCACTCTCTGTGTAAAAGATGATTTTCTCATCTCGGTCCTAAAAGACTTCCACCTTATCCTTAAACTGTGTGTGACCCCTTGTTCTGGACTTCCCCAACATCGGGTACAATCTTCCTGCATCTAGCCTGTCCAACCCCTTAAGAATTTTCTAACTTTCTATAAGAACCCCCCTCAATCTTCTAAATTCTAGCGATTACAAGCCGAGTCTATCCAGTCTTTCTTCATATGAAAGTCCTGCCATCCCAGGAATCAGTCTGGTGAACCTTCTCTGTACTCCCTCTATGGCAAGAATGTCTTTCCTCAGATTAGGAGACCGTAAACTGTACGCAATACTCCAGGTGTGGTCTCACCAAGACCCTGTACAACTGCAGTAGAACCTCCCTGCTCCTATACTCAAATCCTTTTATTATGAATGCTAACATACCATTCACTTTCTTCACTGCCTGCTGCACCTGCATGCCTACTTTCAATGACTGGTGTACCATGACACCCAGGTCTCGTTGCATCTCCCCTTTTCCTAATCAGCCACCATTCAGATAATAGTCTACTTTCCTGTTTTTGTCACCTAAGTCGATAACCTCACATTTATCCACATTATACTGCATCTGCCATGCATTTGCCCACTCACCCAACCTTTCCAAGTCACCTTGCAGCTTCCTAGCATCCTCCGCACAGCTAACACTGCCCCCCAGCTTCGTGTCATCCGCAAACTTGGAGATGTTGCATTCAATTCCCTCATCCAGTTCATTAATATATATTGTAAATAGCTGGGGTCCCAGCACTGAGCCTTGCGGTACCCCACTAGTCACTGCCTGCCATTCTGAAAAGGACGCGTTTACTCCTACTCTTTGCTTCCTGTCTGCCAGCCAGTTCTCTATCCACATCAATACTGAACCCCCAATACCGTGTGCTTTAAGTTTGCATACTATTCTCTTATGTGGGACCTTGTCGAAAGCCTTCTGAAAGTCCAGATATAACACATCCACTGGTTCTCCCTTATCCACTCTACTAGTTACATCCTCGAAAAATTCTATAAGATTCGTCAGACATGATTTACCTTT
>JAXLNO010000646.1:36111-63175 GCA_038087875.1 Malacoraja senta
ATGGTTTGGAAACGAGACAGAAATCGGCCTGCAAGGGCCACATTAAATGTGGATTTAGTGTGAGTTGTAAAGTGTGGGGAACCGCCTGCCAGCGCCTGTGCATGCTCCCCTTGCTGCATTAAAGGGAATGCATGCAGCACTGGCTGCATTGCTCCCTTCCCCCCCCCGCTGCATGGCAGCGATTTTATCTTTACCTGCTTCTTCAGAGCTGCATTCCCTAGGCGCTTCCCGGCGGGAGGGGGACGCTTTAGGGCGGTGCACCTGCGCTGGCAAAGCGGGACGGCGGGTCTCAGGCGTCCGGGTGGAGGGGCGGAACGATGAATGTTGGTTCCGGGGTGGTTTTGTTGTCGTTTTTTGGTGCATTGAGGGTGGGATGGAGAGGAAAAAGGAGGGAGGGAGGGAGAGAGAGAGGGAGAGAGGGAGGGAGAGAGGGGAGAGAGGGAGGGAGGGAGAGGGGGAGGGAGGGAGGGAGGGAGGGAGAGAGGGAATGAGTGTGAGAGAAAGTTTGGGAGAATTTTGAGAAAGTTTTAGAGGGAAGAGAGGGAAGAGAGGGAGAGGGAAGATTGGGAGAGAGGGAGAGGGGGACGAGGGAGAGAGGGAGAGAGAAGTATTCACCTCTCCCTCCCTCTCTGGTCATCACGATGGCCCAGCGGTAGAGTTGCCGCCTCACGGCGCCAGAGACCCCGGGTTCCATCCCGACCACGGGCGCTGTCTGTACGGAGTTTGCACGTTCTCTCTCCCCTTGACCTGCGTGGGTTTTCTCCGGGCGCTCCGGTTTCCTCCCACCAGGGCCGGATTTACGTATGAGCCAGACAAGCTTAAGCTTAGGGCCTCGAGATCTAGGGGGCCCCGGCCCGCTCCACCAAGGTGTATAAAACTTTTGACATGGTGGAGTTTTTACAAACCATACCATCGGTGGAGTTGTGCTTGCGATTCCGGGGGCTTTGGTGTTGGGAGGGGGGATTAATATGCAGGTGAGGTTATATTCGTTGTGGAGAGGACCTCCTACTCTTTGCCCGCTGACCCTGGCCACTGCACCGCCCTCCAGCCTGAGGTTTCCGCGCTGCAGACTCCAATTCCCCTTAATTTAGCTGCGCTGTTTCCTAGTGCTAGTCCCCCTCCACCTTGGTAACGTCAGTGGCCGTTCCACTGGGTCTTCACCATCCCTCTCAAACCATGTGACCCAGCTCTTTCCCACCCACACTACAGTCCTCATACGCCCTACCCCCTGACCACCCCCCACCAGATATAGAAACGTAGAAAATAGGTGCAGGAGTAGGCCATTCAGCCCTTCGAGCCATTCAATATGATCATGGCTGATCATCCAACTCAGTATCCTGTACCTGCCTTCTCTCCATACCCCCGATACCTTTAGCCACAAGGGCCACATCTAACACCCTCTTAAATATAGCCAATGAATTAGCCTCAACTACCTTCTGTGGCAGAGAATTCCAGAGATTCACCACTCTCTGTGTGAATTTTTTTTTTCTCATCTCGGTCCTAAAAGATTTCCCCCTTATCCTTAAACTGTGACCCCTAGTTCTGGACTTCCCCAACATCGGGAACAATCTTCCTGCATCTAGCCTGTCCAACCCCTTAAGAATTTTGTAAGTTTCTATAAGATCCCCCCTCAATCTTCTAAATTCTAGCGGGTACAAGACAAGTCTATCCAGTCTTTCTTCGTATGAAACTCCTGCCATCCCAGGAATCAGTCTGGTGAACCTTTTCTGTACTCCCTCTATGGCAAGAATGTCTTTCCTCAGATTAGGAGACCAAAACTGTACGCAATAGTCCAGGTGTAGTCTCACCAGGGCCCTGTACAACTGCAGTAGAACCTCCCTGCTCCTGTACTCAAATCCTTTTGCTATGAATGCTAACATACCATTTGCTTTCTTCACTGCCTGCTGCACCTGCATGCCTACTTTCAATGACTGGTGTACCATGACACCCAGGTCATGTTGCATCTCCCTTTTCCTAATCGGCCACCATCGCCTCAGTCCACTCACCTGCCTTCCTCCGACCCCAATCCCCATCCCTGCCATGTGTTCACCAACCCCCCTGACCTCCCCCTCTCAGATACCGAACGGTCGATCCTCAGCAGAGGCCTCACATTTGTCCCCTCCGTCCCCGCCTCAATGAGTTCCGCACCCACCGCGATTTAGAACTCTTCTTCCGTCGTCTCCGCCTCACACCGTTCGTCCACGGGAAGAAGTCCTCGCCCCAATTGATGATCCCTTTTCCCTTCTCCAACTGACCCCATCCTCTTGGACCCCCCTCATGGCCATTGGGATAGTCGAGGATGGAGTTGAAGGGAAAGAGAGTAAAGGGAGGGGTAATGACCCCAGAATTAATGGGAAAGGAAGCTCACAAAGGGATAGGAGCGTCTGGCCAAGTCTAATAGGGATCGATGTGAAAGGTGAAATGCGTAAGGAATTAAAAGTATATGAATGCACGAAGTATAAGAAGTAAAGTAGATGAGCTTGAGGCCCAGTTAGAGGTTGGTAGATATGACATTGTGGGGATTACTGAGACGTGGCTGCAGGAGGATCGGGCCTGGGAACAATATTCAGGGTTATACATCCTATAGAAAGGACAGGCAGGTGGGCAGAGGAGGGGGGGTAGCTCTGCTGGTGAGGGAGGGAATTCAGTCCCTTGCAAGGGAAGATATATGGACTGACGAGGTAGAGTCACTGTGGATTGAGTTGAGGAATTGTAAAGGGAAGAAGCCACTAATTGGTGTTATTTACAGACCCCCAAATGTAGGGTGTAGGTTGCAGCAGGAGTTAAAACTGGCATGTAACAAAGGTAATGCCACTGGGGTGATGGGGGACTTCAATATGCAGGTAGACTGGGAAAACCAGGTTGGTTCAGGACCCCAAGAAAGAGAGTTTGTAGAATGCCTCCGAGATGGATTCTTAGAGCAGCTTGTAATGGAGCCGACCAGAGAAAAGACAATTCTGGATTTAGTGTTGTCCAATGAACCAGATATGATAAGAGAATTCGAGGTAAAGGAACCGCTTGGAGGTAGTGATCATAATATGATTAGTTTTAACCTGCAATTTGAGAAGGAGAACGTTAAATCGGAAGTGGCAGTGATGCAGTTGAACAAAGGGGACTATGAAGGCATGAGAGGGGAGCTGGCCAAAGTAGACTGGAAAGGGATCCTAAGGGAAAGGTAATGATGGTGGAACAGCAAGGGCAGGAATTTCTGGGCATAATCCGGAAGACGCAGGATCATTTGATTCCAAAAAGGAACAAAGATTCTAAGGGGAGTAGGAGGCAACCGTGGCTGACAAGAGGAGTTTGGGATAGAATAAAACTAAAAGAAAAGATGTGTAACACAGCAAAGAGTAGCCGGAAGCCAGAGGATTGGAAAACTTTCATAGGACAACAGAAGGAAACAAAACGGGCAATACGGGCTGAAAAGATGAAGTACGAGGCGAAGCTGGCCAGGAATATAAAGAAGGACAGTAAAAGCTTCTTTAGATATGTTAAGGGAAAAAGAGTAGCAAAGTCAAATGTGGGTCCCTTGAAGGCAGACAAGGGTGAAATTATTATGGGCAACAAGGAAATGGCAGAAGAGTTGAATAGGTACTTCGGATCTGTCATCACTAAAGAAGACACAAACAATCTCCCAGATGTACTGGAGGACAGAGGATCTGAGGGGGTAGAGGAAATGAAAGAAATTTTCATTAGGCGAGAAATAGTATTGGGTAGGCTAATGGGACTGAAGGATGATAAATCCCCTGGGCCTGATGGTCTGCATCCTAGGGTCCTCAGGGAGGTGGCTCGAGAAATAGTGGACGCATTGGTGATCATTTTCCAATGTTCAATAGATTCAGGATCAGTTCCTGTGGATTGGAGGATAGCTAATGTTATCCCACTTTTCAAGAAAGGAGCGAGAGAGAAAACGTCGAATTAAAGACCAGTTAGCCTGACTTCGGTGGTGGGAAAGATGCTGGAGTCAATTATTAAAGATGTAATAATGGGGCATTTGGATAGCAGTAAAATGATTAGTCCAAGTCAACATGGATTTATGAAAGGGAAATCATGCTTGACTAATCTTCTGGAATTTTCTGACGATGTGACAAGTAAAATGGATGAAGGGATGCCAGTGGATGTAGTGTATCTAGACTTTCAGAAAGCCTTTGATAAGGTCCCGCACGGGAGACTGGTGACTAAAATTAGAGCCATTGGTATTGGGGGTAGGGTAGGGGACATGGATATAAATTTGGTTGGCAGACTGGAAGCAAAGAGTAGGAGTGAATAGGTCCTCTTCAGAATGGCAGGCAGTGGCGAGTGGAGTGCCGCAAGGCTCGGTGTTGGGGCCGCAACTGTTTACCATATATATTAATGATTTGGAAGAGGGAATTAGGAGCAACACTATCAAGTTTGCGGATCACACAAAGCTGGGTGGTAGTGTGAACTGCGATGAGGATCTCAGAAGGTTGCAGGGTGACCTGGACAGATTGAGTGAGTGGGCAGTATAATATAGATAAATGTGAGGTTATCCACTTTGTCGGCAAAAACAAGGGGGCAGATTATTATCTCAATGGGGTTAGGTTAGGTAAGGGGGAGGTGCAGCGAGACCTGGGTGTCCTTGTACACCAGTCACTGAAGGTTGGCGTGCAGGTACAGCAGGCAGTGAAGAAAGCTAATGGAATTTTGGCCTTCATAAGAAGAGGATTTCAGTATAGAAGTAAAGAGGTTCTTCTGCAGTTGTATAGGGCTCTGGTAAGACCACATCTGGAGTATTGTGTACAGTTTTGGTCTCCTAATTTGAGGAAGGACATCCTTGTGATTGAGGCAGTGCAGCGTAGTTTCACGAGATTTATCCTTGGGATGGCGGGACTGTCATATGTGGAAAGATTGAAAAGACTAGGCTTGTATTCACTGGAGTTTAGAAGGATGAGGGGGGGGGCTCTTATAGCAACATATAAAATTATAAAAGGATTGGACAAGCTAGATGCAGGAAAAATGTTCCCAATGTTGGGCAACTCCAGAACCAGGGGCCATTCTTAGAATAAAGGGGAAGCCATTTAAGACTGAGGTGAGAAAAAATGTTTTCACCCAGAGAGTTGTGAATTTGTAGAATTATCTGCCACAGAGGGCAGTGGAGGCCAAATCACTGGATGGATTTAAGAGAGTTCGATAGAGCTCTAGGGGCGAGTGGTGTCAAGGGATATGGGGAGAAGGCAGGCACGGGTTATTGATTGGGGACGATCAGTCATGATCACAATGAATGGCTCAAAGGGCCGAATGGCCTCCTGAACCTATTTTCTATGTTTCTATGTTTCTAAATTTCACAACGTGTCAATAGCAGCAGAGGTGTGAAGGGCAAAGAAAAGATCAACCCATCACAAAACCTTATTGTATGAAAAGACTGGACCATTTCCCACCCCAACCAACACTTCACACACACTCACAGCCTGACCTCAGTCTGCAAAGACTGGGCCCTTCTACACCCAGCCTACTCCAATCACCACTTCACACCCAATTACTCACACCCTCCTTGCTGAACACCATCACATCATCAACAATGAAAATAGAGGAGGTGGAGAGGCTTTTCAGTAGACAGAAAAGCCGGAAATCTCCAGGACCTGACAATGTTTCCTCCTCTGCTCTCAAGCTCTGTGCCAAACATATACAGACATGTTTAACCAGTCCCTGCAAACATGTACTGTCCCTTCCTGCTTCAAAGTCTCCACTATTGTCCCTGTACCCAAAAGGGTAAGGATTACTGGTCTTAATGACTACAGGCCTGTCGCACTGACCTCTGTAGTCATGAAGACCCATGAAAGGCTTGTGCTGGCCAAGCTGAAAAATATCACAAACCCCCTGTTGGACCCTCTGCAGTTTGCATATCGGGCCAATAGATCTGTGGATGATGCAGTCAACCTGGGCCTGCACTTCATCCTACAGCACCTAGACCGCCAGGGAACCTATGCGAGGATCGTGTTTGTTGATTTTAGCTCTGCATTCAACACCATTGTGCCAGAGCTACTTCACTCCAAACTTTCTGAGTTGACTGTGCCTGAACCCCTCTGTCGGTGGATCACCAGCTTCCTGACACACAGGAAGCAGCATGTGAGGCTGGGAAAGCACATCTCGGACCCGCAAACGCTCAGTATAGGAGCACCGCAAGGCTGCGTACTATCTCAGGGTACTTAAGGAAGTGGCTCCATGAAACGTGGATGCATTGGTGGTAATTTTCCAATGTTCTATAGACTCAGAATCAGTTCCTGTGGATTGGAGGGTAGCTAATGTTATCCCACTTTTTAAGAAAGGTGGGAGAGACAAAACAGGGAATTATAGACCAGTTAACATGGCTCTCCCCTGTCCATTTTCCTAGTTACATCTTCAAAACATTCCAGAAGATTAGTCAAGCATAATTTCCCCTTCATAAATCCATGCTGATTCGGACCGATCCTGTTACTGCTATCCAAATGTGTGGCTATTTCATCTTTTAAAATTGACTCCAGCATCTTCCCCACCACCGATGTCAGGTTAACTGGTCTATAGATCCCTGTTTTCTCTCTCCCACCTTTCTTAAAAAGTGGGATAACATTAGCTACCCTCCAATCCACAGGAACTGATCCTGAGTCTATAGAACATTGGAAAATTACCACCAACGCCTACTCCTGCACCTATTGTCTATTGTCTATTGTCTATTGACTGAGATCACCTGGAAATCTCTTTGTATCCTCTTCGCTTCTCCTAATTACTCTCAGTTTCATGTCATAAAACAGGGAATTATAGACCAGTTAACCTGACATCGGTGGTGGGGAAGATGCTGGAGTCAATTATAAAAGATGAAATAGCCACACATTTGGATAGCAGTAACAGGATCGGTCCGAGTCAGCATGGATTTATGAAGGGGAAATTATGCTTGACTAATCTTCTGGAATTTTTTGAAGATGTAACTAGGAAAATGGACAATGGAGAGCCAGTTGATATAGTGTACCTGGACTTTCAGAAAGCATTTGATAAGATCCCACATAGGAGATTAGTGGGCAAAATGAGGGCACATGGTATTGAGGGTAGAGTGCTGACATGGATGGGGAAGTGGTTGGCAGACAGGAAACAAAGAGTAGGGATTAACGGGTCCCTTTCAGAATGGCATTATCCGGGCCTTGCGGGCCTTGGGTAGCGCAAGGCCCGGAGCTGGGACAGCGGATATTTACAATATAGCTCAATGATTTGGATGAAGGGATTCAAAGTACCATTAGCAAATTTGCAGATGACACAAAGCTGGATGGCAGTGTGAACTGTGAGAAGTATGCTATGAGAATGCATGGTAACTTGGACAGGTTGGGGGAGTGGGCAGATGCATGGCAGATGAAGTTTAATGCGGATAAATGTGAGGTTATCCACTTTGGTAGCAAAAACAGGAAGGCAGAATACTATCTAAATGGCGTCAAGTTTGGGAAAAGGAGTACAACGGGATCTGGGGGTCCTTGTTCGTCAGTCTATGAAAGTAAGCATGCAGGTACAGCAGGCAGTGAAGAAAATGAATGGCATGTTGGCCTTTATAACAAGAGGAATCGAATATAGGAGCAAAGAGGTACATCTGCAGTTGTACAGAGCCCTAGTGAGACCACATCTGGAGTATTGTGTGCAGTTTTGGTCCCCTAATTTGAGGAAGGACATTCTTGCTATTGAGGGAGTGCAGCGTAGGTTTACAATGTTAATTCCCGGGATGGCGGGACTGTCATATGTGGGAGAATGGAGCAGCTGGGCTCGTACACTCTGGAGTTTAGAAGGATGAGAGGGAATCTCATTGAAACATATAAGATTGTTAACTGTTTGGACACGCTAGAGGCAGGAAACATGTTCCTGATGTTGGGGGAGTCCAGAACCAGGGGCCACAGTTTAAGAATAAGGAGTAAGCCATTTAGAACGGAGACGAGGAAACACTTTTTCTCACAGAGAGTTGTGAATCTGTGGATTCTCTGCCTCAGAGGGCGATGGAGGCAGGTTCTCTGGATGCTTTCAAGAGAGAGCTAGATAGGGCTCTTAAAAATAGCGGAGTCAGGGGATATGGGCAGAAGGCAGGGATGGGGTACTGATTGGGGATGATCAGCCATGATCACATTGAATGACGGTGCTCGCTCGATGAGCCGAATGGCCTACTCCTGCACCTATTGTCTATTGTCTATTGTCTATTGACTGAGATCACCTGGAAATCTCTTTGCATCCTCTTCGCTTCTCCTAATTACTCTCAGTTTCATGTCATAAATTTAGAAATATTAAATTTACTTCCTTGTCAAAATCATTAATGTACATTGAAAATAACAGGCTCAAGCAATGGTTTCAATGATGGCTCATTAGTCACCATGTGCCACCCAAAAGAAGTCTCGGTTCCTAGCCTGCTAAAGAATTTTCAATCCATCCCAGTTGAACATTGCCAAATCCACATATTTTAATATTCCTTGTTGATCTTTTATGCATGGTTTTATCAAAGACCTGAAAATTCAACACATCCACTTCTTCTCCCTGAAGCAAAAAAAACCAAAACAAATTCCTGGAGGAACTCAGCGGCTCAGGCACCATCTGTGGAGGGAAATGATTCATCCAACAATTTCTTTTTTTTCAAGATCAAAACATTGTTTTGGAAAACAGAAACAACAAACAAGGTTATATATTGAAATATTTTCATACAGCAGGTAGCAAACAGGAAATTTAAAATGTGGGAAAGAATAAAGTGCATTTGAATAGTCAAGAGAAACACTGCTATTTTAGATTTTAATCAGTCGGATGTAGCAAAAATACTGAAATTTATTCCCTTTTTAGTGAAGACACCATCATTGTAATAGGAGAACACATTTCACAATAACATTTGAAGAAGTACATCAGTTTTGCAAACTACATTTCAATCATTTAATCCCGTTCATTTAATCCACTATTCCCAATGAAGAATAATGTCTGAAGTTTACTGACCTTCTGCAGAGGAACTTGTGTGGAATTCTGGAGAAGCAGCAACGTGGCTTTGAGCCCAGCACAGGACAAGCTGAGGTTCCCTCACACTGCACAGTAACTGACACTGCCTCTTGTCAAACTAAATGACACTCCCCCTCCAGCTCAGGGTTCCGGCACCACTGGTGTTGATACAAATGGGTTCAGATATAGAATTATACCACAAATAAAGATTCCATCTGGAATCGAACTTGCATCTTTGCGATTTTGAACATTTCGAATGGATCTCAAATGGGAGAGCTCCAGGTGCTTTGCTGCATCTTGCTGGGCATGATGTTCCACGAGAGAGTACATGCAATCCAGGGAGGTCCTGCCATTTCATGATGAAAAAACCTCCATAGAGGGTTATGTTCATTAAACATGCTGGCAATTCCATTGCACCCAATAGGATAAACTGAACCATTCCCGGAGAGAGGATTGACCCTGGTGAAAGGAGAAAGAACATTCTGTTTCCTCACTTGCCTCTTCATGGGAAGGAGCCCACAGATTTCACCATGGGAAGCTTTCACTGTCCTAATGAATGCCCACCATTATTGGTCAGCTGAGCAAAATCTCGAATGACAAAAAGAAGCAAGAGTACAGAGTGTACACTGGGTGTGGACCTCAGCATCCATCATTGGGAGTGGCTTGGTCACACGACCACTCACTGAGATGGCCAAATCCTGAAGGATGTGTCTGCCAGGCTCTTTCTACAGCAGGTTGAGAATGAGCCAACACAAGGGATTGACCTACTTGACCTCCTCCTCTCCTGTCCACCTGCAACAGGTGAATCTGTTGACCATGGCTTTGGCAGAAATCATAAGACCATTGCACAGTTCTCATTGAGGACAATGTTTTGTCATTACACCAAAGTCATCCCATATTGCTCTGACTGGCACAACAGTTTTTGATGTCATCTTCCCAAAGGAGCTGCAGAGGCTGAGACATTGACTATGTTCAAGGTAGAGGATGATTGACTATAAACTCAACAGAAGTCAGGAGACTTGGGGAAAGTGGGAAGGTGGTGTTGAGACCAATATTGGATCAGCTGTATGGGCCTGAAAAATTGTGCTTAATAGGTTTAATATGAACACGAAGGGCATCCTTTACATTCAAAGGATAAAGAATTCAAACAAGAGGAGTTGAGTATAGGAGCAATGAGGTCCTTCTGCAGTTGTACAGGGCCCTAGTGAGACCAAACCTGGAGTATTGTGTGCAATTTTGGTCCCCTAATTTGAGGAAGGACATTCTTGCTATTGAGGGAGTGCAGCACAGGTTTACAAGGTTAATTCCCGGGATGACGGGACTGTCATATGCTGAGAGAATGGAGCGGCTGGGCTTGTATACTCTGGAATTTAGAAGGATGAGAGGGCATCTTATTGAAACATATAAGATTATTAAGGGTTTGGACACGCTAGAGGCAGGAAACATGTTCCTGATGTTGGGAGAGTCCAGAACCAGGGACCACAGTTTAAGCATAATGGGGAAAGCCATTTAGAACGGAGATGAGGAAAAACATTTTCACACAGAAGGTTGTGAATATGTGGAATTCTCTGCCTCAGAGGGTTGTGGAGGCCGGTTCGCTGGATGCTTTCAAGAGAGAGCTAGATAAGGCTCTTAAAAATAGCAGAGTCAGGGGATATGGGGAGAAGGCAGGAACAGGGTACTCATTGTGGATGATCAGCCATGATCACATTCAATGGCGGTGCTGGCTTGAAGGGCCGAATGGCCTACTCCTGCACCTATTGTCTATAAAGGGTAGTAGGTATATGTGATGAGCTGCCAGAGGAGGTAGTTGAAGCAAGTACTAACATTTCAATGAAAAGACACTTGAACAGGTTCATGGAAAGGAAATGTTCAGAGGGATATGGGGCAAAGGGAACTAAGTTTGATGAGGAAACTAGGTCAGCATGGACATGTTGCAGCTGTTTCTGTGCTGTACGACTCTGTGGTTCCATAACTCTGACTAAGTCCTGATAGGTGTGTGAGAGCATCTTCACCAAACGTATTGCAGAACTTCAAGAAGGCAGCTCACCACCATCTTCTCCAAGGCAGTTAGGGATGGATAATAAATATTGACTTTGATGCTGATATTAGTAAAAACTACTTGGAATAAATCTTCTCCTTTGCACCATACTGTAGATTATCTGCCACAATTTATCCCAATCACTGACAAACACAGATACTTGAGCTTCTCTGTCTTTTAGTTACTATCCTTATAATAAATGCATCCTCAGCACACACAGATATGTTCTGTTCTCACGTATTTAAAAAACATTACACAATAGAATTATACGGAATAACTTTTAAATGTAAAGGGTAAATAGAGAATTTGTACCTGAAGATGACCAGCGTAAAAGAGGAAGGATCTGTGTTAGGCCATGTTTACACTTCTGCTTGCACCAGATAGGACAGTGTGTGATCCCAGTGTTTAGAATGTGAGAGTGACAGACAGTGTGGGTTGGAGGGGGAGATGAGATGAATTACGAAGAGACAGATTCAGGAGCTGGGGAAAAATATCAAAACAGAGGGTGAGCAGCAATAAAAATGAACTTTATTTCTCTGTAGAATTAACACAATATGGGGGGAAATGAGTTGTGAACACGGATTAAGGAAGGAGCTTGATTAGATTTCTTCTCACAATGCGGACAAGACTAACTGCTGAGCTGATGATGAGCTGCCCTTTCTGATTCCATCCAGATTGTTTGCTTAGAAATCAATTGTTTAGGATGTGGGCCTCACTGATCAGGCTTCCCTTTTTAGCCCATGAGGATGTGAACATCCTTACGTAGCCAGTGAATGATGCTCCCACTGTGCTCTTGATAGGAATGAAGGAACAGCAATGGATTTCCAAGTCATGACTAGAGAGGCACCCACAGCATGTGGTGATCCCATGGGCCTGTTGCCATTGTCTTTTTTGGTTGATGGGATCACTGATATGAGAGGTGTTATTGAAGTAGCCTTGGCAATGAACATTGAGACACCTTGCGGTGGTTGATTGAGACCGAGATCACTGTACACAAGTGGTGGAAACAAAGAAGATTACAGTAGTAGATGGGGACATGCTATGTCCTGGATGATGTTGTGCTTCTTCAGTATCACTGGAGTAACATTCATCAAGGCATTGCACCCTCCTGAATTGGGCCTTGCCGCTGATGGAGAGGTTTTGTGGTGTCAGGAATTGCTTGCCCCATGATAACAAGAAATGAATCACCTTTCCTTTATCGATACTGCTTCTTAATGCTGCAACTCCCTCCCTAGTATAACTGTGGGAGTACTTTCACCAGAATAAATGGAAAGGTTTAGGAAAGCAATCTACCACTGTCTTGAGTACAATTAACAATGGGGGGGAACCACTAACCTTGACAGTGATGCTCAAATTGTCGAGAATAACTGAATGAGTAAAGAAATGCTTCAAAAGTAAAATCAAGTACACCTGGATTCATGATATTCAAATACTTACAAATACGTTATAATTTTGGAGGTTCCACAACACTTGTAAAGGGAGCAGTGTCAATAAAGACTGGATAGACTTGGCTTATACTCGCTAGAATTTAGGAGATTGAGAGGGGATCTTATAGAAACGTACAAAATTCTTATGGGGTTGGACAGGCTAGATGCAGGAAGATTGTTCCCGATGTTGGGGAAGTCCAGGACAAGGGGTCACAGCTTAAGTATAAGGGGGAAATCCTTTAAGACCGAGATGAGGAAAAACGTTTTCACACAGAGAGTGGTGAATCTCTGGAACTCTCTGCCACAGAGGGTAGTTGAGGCCAGTTCATTGGCTATATTTAAGAGGGAGTTAGATGTGGCCCTTGTGGCTAAGGGGATCAGGGGGTATGGAGAGAAGGCAGGTACGGGATACTGAGTTGGATGATCAGTCATGATCATATTGAATGGCGGTGCAGGCTCGAAGGGCCGAATGGCCTACTCCTGCACCTATTTTCTATGTATCTATGTAATAGAACCTCTTCTCAATCTCTCTTAAATCCCCACTACCCAGCTTCCTAACAATCTCAACCTTTTCTTTACTTTTGTCAAAATCCACAGAGTGAAATTGTTCAGTTTAAAATTATCCAAGTTTCTCCTCTCCCTCTTGTGACTAACCTCATGTTTCCATATCTCACCTGACATAGAAACAGAGAAAAATAGTCAATAGTTGCAGAAGTCGGCCCTTTGGCCCTTCGAGCCAGCACCGCCATTCATTCTGATCGTGGCTGATCATCCACAATCAGTAGCCTGTGCCTGCCTTCTCCCCATATCCCTTGATTCCGCTAGCCCCTGGAGCTCTATCTAACTCTCTTTGAAATTCATCCAGTAAAATGGCATCTACTGTCTTCTGTGACTGAAATCCTAAAGGGAATCCCAAAATTCCCGGCCGCTCCACACTGCTGCTGTCTCCGTTGCCTGAATCCCACATTCATAGAAACATAGAACATAGGTGCAGGAGTAGGCCATTCGGCCCTTCGAGCTAGCACTGTCATGCAATATGATCACGGCTGATCATCCAGAATCAGTACCCCGTTTCTGCTTTCTCCCCATATCCCTTGATTCCGTTAGCCCGAAGAGCTAAATCTAACTCTCTCTTGAAAACATCCAGTGAATTGGCCTCCACTGCCTTCAGTGGCAGAGAATTTCACAGATTCACAACTCTCTGGGTGAAAAAGTATTTTCTCATCTCAGTTTTAAATGGCGTCCCCCTTATTTTTAGACTGTGGAAAAAAAACTGCAGAAGGAACTCTTTACTCCTATACTCAAATCTTCGCATTATGAAGGCCAACATTGCATTAGCTTTCTCCACTGCCTGCTGTACCTGCATGTATACTTTCATTGACTGTGTACAAGGACACCCAAGTCTCATTGCGCTTCTCTTTTTCCTAATCTGACACCATAGAGATAATAATCTGCCTCCTTGTTCTTGCCACCATAATGGATACTCTCACATTTATCTACATTATACTGCATCTGCCATGCATCTGCCACTCACTCAACCTGTAACATCCTCTTCGCAGTTCATACTACCACCCAGCTTTGTGTCATCTGCAAATTTGCTAGTGCTACTTTTAATTCCATCATCTAAATCATGAATATATATTGTAAATAGTTGACTACATCACTGATGTAGAGCCCAAGCGATTGAAGGCAGAATCCTTTCATGCAGACATGGACATCCCGAAGAGAGTTGCACTGATCACTAACTCCCACATGCTGTAGTATGGACACATACTGTAGCTTCCCTTGCCATCTCCAGCCGAGTTTGTATATATTTTCATAGCCCGTATACAATTCGGAGATTAATGATCAATAATCAAGCAGATTGTATTTAGAAAATCTATCATATTCCTGAGCACTTTCACATGTATAAAACCATTTGTCAGGATTGAACAGAATTATAACAGTTTACGGGTCTATTTGTGCCACTCCACTAACGTGACCAAGCATTTCTGGGTGTGGATTGTGCTTGCAGAAAGAGCATGTATTTGCTGGATCGGACACACAAACATTGTGGCCATTCCACATGCATATTTGTTTACTGAGACACTGGGAGCAATTTATCCACCAGTTTGCAAAGAGTATTACCTTGGGAAAGCACAGCTCAATGAGAAACTATTAGAGAGATTATAGAGACGACAGTGTCGAGTTCTGGTGATTCAATATGAAGAGGGCTTGATTCTCCATCTGGAAATATGAATCCAAATCCTGCTTTGGAATCTGGGGAATTGAAATAAAAATGAATAATGAATTCATGAATTAAGTTCCAGATTCAATGATGTTGACTGTGAAGGCACCAGATTGCTGGCAAACCCACCTGGATCACAATGCCCTTCTGGTGAGGAAAACTCACCTGATTTGACATCCACGTGATTCCAGGCCTATAGCAATGTGGTTGGCTCTTAACTGTCCTGTGAGATGGTCCCACCCTCCACTATGTTCAGGGGGCAATTAGGGATGGGCAATAAATACTGGCTCTGTAGCAACCTCACATCCCAGGTATGAGAACTAAATGTCAGCAAAGGCTTTGTGTGGAAAACTGGCAGAGTGAAATGGAATATATTTTGCAAATGATGTTTGTTCAGTGGGACTTTGCCATGAATAGATTTCTGAGAAAGAACAGTAACTGTTGCCAAAGCTATGAAAGTTTGACTGTACACTATTATGTTAGAAGCAAAGAGCAAATAATGATTGAGCTGATATGTGGATTGGTAGAAACTGTGCGGTCAATATTTTCAGCTTTATATGTAATCGACAGTTCAAAGAAAACAACGCCAAATATCAGAAGAGTTTCAAAACTGCTTTTATCCAAATTCTATCCAAACTCATTGGAATATCACTGACTCCAAAACATGCCTCGGAGCAGCTCAGTTGGACACACTTAAATTAATAAAGATAATGCTTTCAGGAATATTACCCAATATATGTTTAAGGGAAATAAAAGCCACATACTTTTGCAATAGTTAAATGCTTCAGTTTCTCACATGAACCCATTGCCATGGTGACTGAGGTCCACCATTCAATGCTTGAACCCCACTCCTCCCCCTACTGCTCCCTGCCTTTCTGCAGCCCCAACTCCAGTCCCAGTTCAATGCAATGACACATTTTAGAGGTTGTTCGACAAAGTTATTCTTTAAGTAATTATGTGGTAAGCAAGCATTAGTACAAATGAAAACCAGTCTTCAAATGTAATTGAAATGTAGGCTACATGCAGTAATCAGTTTTGAATTGAAAAGGATAGTTTTGTAAACAAACTGTGCTGTCTGCAGAGCACAAGTTACAGCCCCACAGCAGGAGACTGCTCGGGAGAGTTGGTTTGAAAACCAACTTGACCATGAGATGTTTCAGCCTTCTTCTTCTCTTCTTTCGTATGGCATGCACAGCCTAAAGATGGAGGACAACTTGTTCTATTTTATCTAATTTATGCGATAAGACAATGTCTTTTTGAATTTATGTAAGCGAAATCATGGCAAACAAATCTATTGGAGATGATGGTGATGTACCATGTAGAATAGATAAGGGAGAAGATGTGGATACCCAAGAGTTTGCAGATTTTGGAAACACGAGCAAAGAGCAAACTGCTGGAGGGAATTTGTGGATCAGGAATCATCTGAGGAAGTAAATGGACAGATGACCATTGGCAACTGAAGAAGGGTCACGATACAGGGTCATCTGCACATTTTCCTCGACAGATGCTGCTTGACCCACTGAGTCCCTCCAGCAGATTGTTTTGTTTGTTTCAGGGAGAACAAGAGGATGTGTCGAATTTTCAGAAGGTCTTTGAATTTTTTAATATGTGGATTAGGCAATATTAAACAGGCATGAATTGAAAATTATTTGGCAGACACGAAACAGAGAGAAGACTTCGTTAAGGTGGCAGTTGGTGATGAATGATCCAGAATCAATCCAGTTCTTGAGTCTGTTATTTTCAATGTTCATCAATGGTATTGACAAGGAAACAAATTTAATGTTTCTAAGTTTGATGACATGAAACTGAGAGTAAGTAGGAGAAGCAAAGAGGATGCAAAGAGGTTTCCAGGTGATGTCAGTCAGTTGAGTTACTTGCCAAATATACACAGATGCAGCAGAGAGTCATAGAGCTGTAGAGCATGGAAATAGACACATCGACCCAACGCACACATGCTGACCAAGATGCCCCACTGACCCCATCACAATTGGCTGTGCCTGGCCCATGTCTCTCCAAACATGTCTTTGTGCTCTCCTTACCGGAGAAAGGGTTTTTCAGCCACAGATGTAATGCAGCCAAGGCTGACCAGACTGATTCCTGGAATGGCAGGACTAATGTGTACGGAGAGGAGGAGCTGACTGAGTCAGTAGTCACTGGAGTTTGGAAGACTTAAACATGACCTCTCTAAATTAAACAAAATTCAAAGCAGAGCTAGACAGACTCGATACATAAAGATATTTCCAGTGACTGTAGGATCTGGAACAAGCGGTTTAGGATGCAAGATAAGGGGTGAAACATTTAGGGCTGAGACATTTCTTCATTGTGAATATGGTGAGCCATTGAAATTCACCCCACAGGAAATGGTAGATGGCAGGTCACTGAATCCTGTTAAGTAGGGGATAGATTTATTTGACATAAAATGCAGCAACATTTATATAACCATATAACCATAACAGCACGGAAACAGGCCATCTCGGCCCTTCAAGTCCATGCCGAACACTTAATTTTTTTTTTTTTAAATAACTTCCCGCTAGTCCCATCTACCTGCACTCAGACCATAACCCTCCATTCCTTTCCTGTCCATATACCCATCCAATCTATTTTTAAAGGATAAAATCGAACCTGCCTCCACCACTTCCACTGGAAGCTCATTCACACAGCTACCACTCTCTGAGTAAAGAAGTTCCCCCTAATGTTACCCCTAAACTTCTGTCCCTTAATTCTCAAGTCATGTCCCCTTGTTTGAATCTTCCCTACTCTCAATAGGAAAAGCTTATCCACGTCCGGGAGAGAATTAGAATATGAGATTGTTTTGAATGATTGAACAAGCTCAAAGTGACAAATAATCTACCCCTGATTCTCTTTTGCATGTTTCAATAGGTTTTGGGATGGTTTTGATGTTTTCTTTGTCCTTCACACTTCTGATGTTTATTTACACATTGTGAAATTTAGTCAGATAAAAAACAGGAAGCAAATCATTGTGATTAAAAAAACAAATCATTGTGGTTAAATTGCAAGACAGCTCTTCCTGCAGCCTTGACCATTGCTCTGAATTTTGCATCAGGCCCTGAATCATTCAGAGCAATGGTCAAGGCTGCATGAAGAGCTATCTTGCAGTTTAACCACAATGATTTGTCCATTCTGAGCTCTGGGCTGTTCGCTTCCTATTTTTTATCTCAACTAAATTTCGAGTGCTTAGTAAATGACGTGTTTAGTAAATGACGTTGTTTAGTAAATGACTTAAATGATAGGAGTAGGCCCCACAAATAACGAAGGATCAGCAATGTATTTCCAAGTTATGATGGTGACTAACTGGGTCAATTTGTGCCACTCCGCTAACTTGACCAAGCAATTCTGGGTATGGATTGTGCTTGCATATTGTGGATATATTTTCTAGCA
This sequence comes from Malacoraja senta, assembly GCA_038087875.1. Taxonomy (NCBI): domain Eukaryota; kingdom Metazoa; phylum Chordata; class Chondrichthyes; order Rajiformes; family Rajidae; genus Malacoraja; species Malacoraja senta. The sequence continues at coordinate 54,146 of JAXLNO010000646.1, forward strand.
CCGATGCAGTCATCAATGTAATGGGGATAGAGTTCGGGGATAGGGCCAGTGTACACCTGGAACACAATGTATCTCTCGTGTCTATATCTCTAGGCTGTGAAGATCTTGGTGCAACTCTGTGAGGTTGGGCTTGGAGAACACCAAATGACATGGGGAAAAACATGTGATTGTGAAAATGTTTGCTGCAGGTTCTACCTTGAGTGAAATTCAGAACTGAGGAGAAAATTGCTCTCAATATTGGACTTACTTTGAAAAATTGTAGTAGCTTGATTATCATACGCAGCTCATTGGTGGACCTGCTAAGTCCAACCTCCACCATGATCTGATGCAATTGAATATTGGTTTGAACTATCGGACCAACTACAGCATGAACAGGCAAGAATATTGACTGTTCCATTTATGACAAAACAACAGATTCTGTCATTTGCCATTATCATAGATATTTCAAACATCACACAGTCATCTGCTTGAATATGTGTAACTGGAAACTATTCTAACTTCAGTTGTGAATAGCATTCATTATACTTGTCTTTCTCCAGGCTGGTTAGCATTCTGCAAAAGCTTTTCTCTTTACCTCGGAAACGTGACACTGAACTAAACTGAATTGAACTGGAAGGGACGTGATTTATTCTCAGAGGTTGTGAAGGTCTTGGTGCAAACTGTGCGGTTTGATTTGGAGAAAACTGAAAGTTGCAGAAAGAAATTGGATGATCATGAGGATGGTGACTGGTGTGTTTACCTTGTGTGAAACTCAGGAGATAATTACACTCAACATTGGAATAACTGAGTAAATACAGCATTTTTATTATTACATCTACTCGATATTAAATTAAATGTATGATTTCTATAACTTTCAATAGACTTTAAACATAGAAACATAGAAAACATAGAAATTAGGTGCAGGAGTAGGCCATTCGGCCCTTCGAGCCCGCACCGCCATTCAATATGATCATGGCTGATCATCCAACTCAGTATCCCGTACCTGCCTTCTCTCCATACCCTCTGATCCCTTTAGCCACAAGGGCCACATCTAACACCCTCTTAAATATAGCCAATGAACTGGCCTCGACTACCCTCTGTGGCAGAGAGTTCCAGAGATTCACCACTCTCTGTGTGAAAAAAGTTCTTCTCAGCTCGGTTTTAAAGGATTTCCCCCTTATCCTTAAGCTGTGACCGCTTGTCCTGGACTTCCCCAACATCGGGAGCAATCTTCCTGCATCTAGCCTGTCCCAACCCCTTAAGAATTTTGTAAGTTTCTATAAGATCCCCTCTCAATCTCCTAAATTCTAGGAGTATAAACCAAGTCTATCCAGTCTTTCTTCATAAGACAGTCCTGACATCCCAGGAATCAGTCTGGTGAACCTTCTCTGCACTCCCTCTATGGCAACAATGCCCTTCCTCAGATTTGGAGACCAAAACTGTACGCAATACTCCAGGTGTGGTCTCACCAAGACCCTGTACAACTGCAGTAGAACCTCCCTGCTCCTATACTCAAATCCTTTTGCTATGAAAGCTAACATGCCATTCGCTTTCTTCACTGCCTGCTGCACCTGCATGCCTACTTTCAATGACTGGTGTACCATGACACCCAGGTCTCGCTGCATCTCCCCTTTTCCTAGTCGGCCACCATTTAGATAATAGTCTGCTTTCCTGTTTTTGCCACCAAAATGGATAACCTCACATTTATCCACATTATACTGCATCTGCCAAACATTTGCCCCCTCACCCAGCCTATCCAAGTCACCTTGCAGTCTCCTAGCATCCTCCTCACAGCTAACACTGCCCCCCAGCTTAGTGTCATCCGCAAACTTGGAGATATTGCCTTCAATTCCCTCATCCAGTTCATTAATATATATTGTAAATAGCTGGGGTCCCAGCACTGAGCCTTGCGGTACCCCACTAGTCACTGCCTGCCATTGTGAAAAGGACCCGTTTACTCCTACTCTTTGCTTCCTGTTTGCCAGCCAGTTCTCTATCCACATCAATACTGAACCCCCAATGCCATGTGCTTTAAGTTTGTATACTAATCTCTTATGTGGGACCTTGTCGAAAGCCTTCTGGAAGTCCAGATACACCACATCCACTGGTTCTCCCCTATCCACGCTACTAGTTACATCCTCGAAAAATTCTATAAGATTCGTCAGACATGATTTTAACCTTTCGGAAATCCATGCTGACTTTGTCCAATGATTTCACCACTTTCCAAATGTGCTGCTATCCCATCTTTAATAACTGACTCTAGCAGTTTTCCCCACTACCGATGTTAGACTAACTGGTCTGTAATTCCCCGTTTTCTCTCTCCCTCCCTTCTTAAAAAGTGGGGTTACGTTTTGCTACCCTCCAATCCTCAGGAACTACTCCAGAATCTAAAGAGTTTTGAAACATTATTACTAATGCATCCACTATTTCTGGAGCTACTTCCTTAAGTATTCTGGGATGCAGCCTATCTGGCCCTGGGGATTTATCGACCTTTAATCCATTCAATTTACCCAAAACCACTTCCCGACTAACCTGGATTTCACTCAATTCCTCCAACTCCTTTGACCCGCGGTCCCCTGCTATTTCCGGCAGATTATTTATGTCTTCCTTAGTGGAAGACGGAAACCAAAGTAGTTATTCAATTGGTCCGCCATATCCTTGTTCCCCATGATCAACTCACCTGCTTCTGACTGCAATGGACCTATATTTGTTTTAACTAATCTCTTTCTTTTTACATATCTATAAAAACTTTTGCAGTCAGTTTTTATGTTCCCTGTCAGTTTTCTTTCATAATCTATTTTTCCTTTCCTAATTAAGCCCTTTGTCCTCCTCTGCTGGTCTCTGAATTTCACCCATTCCTCCGGTATGCTGCTTTTTTCTGGCTAATTTGTACGCATCATCCTTCGCTTTGATACCATCCGTGATTTCCCTTGTTATCCACGGATGCACTACCTTCCCTGATTTATTCTTTTTGCCAAACTGGGATGAACAATTTTTGTAGTTCATCGATGCAGTCTTTAAATGTCTTCCATTGCATGTCCACCATCAACCCTTTTAGAATTAATTGCCAGTCAATCTTGGCCAATCTTGGCCCAATTTCACGTCTCATACCCTCAAAGTTACCTTTCTTTAAGTTCAGAACCATTGTTTCTGAATTAAGAATGTCACTCTCCATCCTTCAGGAATTCTTTAGACTGATTTAAATTGCTGCAGACACAAACAAGAGCTGCAAGCAGAAATAAGTGGATGCATTAGTGATAATTTCTCAAAACTCTTTAGATTCTGGAGTAGTTCCTGAGGATTGGAGGGCAGCTAATGTAACCCCACTTTTTAAAAAAGGGAGGGAGAGAGAAAACGGGGAATTACAGACCAGTTAGTCTAACATCGGTAGTGGGGAAACTGCTAGTCAGTTATTAAAGATGAGATAGCAGCACATTTGGAAAGTGGTGAAAATCATTGGGACAAAGTCAGCATGGATTTACGAAAAGGTAAATCATGTCTGAAGAATCTTATAGAATTTTTCGAGGATGTAACTAGTAGAGTGGATAAGGGAGAACCAGTGGATGTATTATATCTGGACTTTCAGAAGGCTTTCGACAAGGTCCCTCATAAGAGATTAGTATACAAACTTAAAGCACATTGTGGGTTCAGTATTGATTTGGATAGAGAACTGGCTGGCAAACAGGAAGCAAAGAGTAGGAGTAAACGGGTCCTTTTCAGAATGGCAGGCAGTGACTAGTGGGGTGCCGCAAGGCTCACTGCTGGGACTCCAGCTATTTACAATTTATTATTAATGATCTGGACGAGGGAATTGAAAAGCAACATCTCCAAGTTTGCGGATGACACTAAGCTGGGGGCAGTGTTAGCTGTGAGGAGGATGCTAGGAGACTGCAAGGTGACTTGGATAGGCTGGGTGAGTGGGCAAATGTTTGGCAGATGCAGTATAATGTGGATAAATGTGAGGTTATCCACTTTGGTGGCAAAAAACGGGAAGGCAGACTATTATCTAAATGGTGGCCGATTAGGAAATGGGAAGATGCAGCGAGAACTTGGTGTCATGGTACACCAGTCATTGAAAGTAGGCATGCAGGTGCAGCAGGCAGTGAAGAAAGCGAATGGTATGTTGGCCTTCACAAGAAGAGGATTTGAGTATAGGAGCAGGGAAGTTCTACTGCAGTTGTACAGGGCCTTGGTGAGACCACACCTGGAGTATTGCGTACAGTTTTGGTCTCCAAATCTGAGGAAGGACATTATAGCCATAGAGGGAGTGCAGAGAAGGGTTCACCAGACTGATTCCTGGGATGTCAGGACTTTCATATGAAGAAAGACTGGATAGACTTGGCTTATACTCGCTAGAATTTAGGAGATTGAGAGGGGATCTTATAGAAATGTACAAAATTCTTATGGGGTTGGACAGGCTAGATGCAGGAAGATTATTCCCGATGTTGGGGAAGTCCAGGACAAAGGGTCACAGCTTAAGGATAAGGGGGAAATCCTATAAGACCGAGATGAGGAAAAACTTTTCACACAGAGAGTGGTGAATCTCTGGAACTCTCTGCCACAGAGGGTAGTTGAGGCCAGTTCATTGGCTATATTTAAGAGGGAGTTAGATGTGGCCCTTGTGGCTAAGGGGATCAGGGGGTATGGAGAGAAGGCAGGTACGGGATACTGAGTTGGATGATCAGCCATGATCATATTGAATGGCGGTGCAGGCTCGAAGGGCCGAATGGCCTACTCCTGCACCTATTTTCTATGTATCTATGTATCTATACTAGAGGAGCAAGATAGACCACTCGCTCCGAAGCCTCGCGCGTGTGTGTGAGTGTGAGTGTGCGCATGCGCGCGCGGACGCCAAAATATTGTGTCCCCCGCCCCCTCCATGTTTTTTGATAGCGAGTTCCGCTCTTGCCCAGGAGGGCCAAAATGACAGTCAAGGGTGTATTGTGTAAAGACAGGTGCAAAACACTACTGAGTGTGACACTATTGAATGTATAGACAGCAAAAGCGTTTGTGTTAGTTTTTGTATAGAAATATGGGAACTACGGATGCTGCTTTACCAAGGAAAGACATAAAATACTGGAGTAACTCAGTGTGTCAGGCAGCATTCCTAGAGAACAAGGATAGTTTTGAGTTGAGAACCTTCAGACTAGTTTGGTATATCTTTTTAATTCTGATATAAAGTTTATTTTTGAATATAAAAAATGTGAGGTTTGAAGAGTGCAAGGATTCTGCCTTTCCCCATATCACATTCAGGACCTGATGCAAATTCACAGCAATGGTCAAGGCTGCAGGAAGAGCTGTCTTGCAATTTAACCACAATGATTTGTTTTTTTAACCACAATGATTGCTTACTGTTTTTTATCTGACTAAATTTCACAATGTGTAAATAAACATCAGAAGTGTGAAGGACAAAGAAAACATCAAACCATCCCAAAACGTATTGAAACATGCAAAAGAGAATCAGGGGTGGATTATTTTGTCACTTTGAGCCTGTTCAATCATTCCAAACAATCTCATATTCCAATTCTCTCCCGATAAATATTGATGCATTTTATGTCAAATAAATCTATCCCCTACTTAACAGGATTCAGTGACCTGCCATCTACCATTTTCTGTGGGGTGAATTTCAATGGCTCACCATATTCACAATGAAGAAATGTCTCAGCCCTAAATGTTTTCACCCCTTATATTGCGTCCTAAACCCCTTGTTCCAGATCCTACAGTCACTGGAAATATCTTTGTGTATCGAGTCTGTCTACCTCTGCTTTGAATTTTGTTTAATTAGAGAGGTCATGTTTAAGTCTTCCAAACTCCAGTGACTTCTGGCTCAGTCAGCTCCTCCTCTCCTTACACATAAGTCCTGCCATTCCAGGAATCAGTCTGGTCAGCTTTTGGCTGCATTACATCTGTGGCTGAAAAACCCTAAGGAGAGCACAAAAGACACGTTTGGAGAGACATGGGCCAGGCACAGCCAATTGTGATGGGGTCAGTTGGACATCCTGATCAGCATGTGTGCGTTGGGTCGATGTGTCTATTTCCATGCTCTACAGCTCTATGACTCTCTGCTGCATCTGTGTATATTTGGCAAGTAACTCAACTGACTGACATCACCTGGAAACCTCTTTGCATCCTCTTTGCTGCTCCTACTTACTCTCATTTTCATGTCATCAAACTTAGAAACATTAAATTTGTTTCCTTGTCAATACCATTGATGAACAAAATTCACAGACCTTCTGAAAATTCGACACATCCTCTTGTTCTCCCTGAAACAAACAAAAACAATCTGCTGGAGGGACTCAGTGGGTCAGGCAGCATCTGTCGAGGAAAATGTGCAGATGACCCTGTATCGCGACCCTTCTTCAGTTGCCAATGGTCATCTGTCCATTTACTTCCACAGATGATTCCCGATCCCACAAATTCCCTCCAGCAGTTTGCTCTTTGCTCGTGTTTCCAGAATCTGCAAACTCTTGGGTCTCCACATCTTCTCCCTTATCTATTCTACATGGTACATCACCATCATCTCCAATAGATTTGTTTGCCATGATTTCTCTTACATAAATTCAAAAAGACATTGTCTTATCGCATAAATTATTTTAAAATATCCAAACTCTGTTTTGGAACCAGGAAACACCAAACCAGGTTGGAGATTGAAATATTTTTTAATGAATAAAGAGCAGTCATTTAGTAGAGAGAAACACCACTATTTTATTTTTAATCAGTGGAAAGTAGCAAAAAATAATTTTATAAATTAAGCTTTTTGGTCAAAACACCAACAATGCAATAGTTAGTTACTATCCTTATAATAAATACATCCTCAGCACCCATGCCCCATGTTCTGTTCTCACGTACATAAATAGAATTATACGGAATTACTTTTAAATGTAAAGGGTAAATAGAGAAGTTGTTTTCTGAAGATAATGTCAGCGTAAAAAGATGAAGGATCTGTGTTAGGCCCTGTTTACACTTCTGCTGTGAAACTCAGCAAGTGCCCCAACGGAGACATTTGCACCAGATAAGACAGGTGATGATCCCAGTGTTTAGAATGTGAGAGTGATGGACAGTGTGAGTTGGAGGGGAGATGAGATGAATTACGAAGAGAAAGATTCAGGGACTGGGGAAAAATATCAAAACAGAGGGTGAGCAGCAAATAAAAACGAATTGTATTTCTCTGCAGAATTCACACAATATGGGGGAAATGAGTTGTTAACCCGGATTAAGGAAGGAGCCTGATTAGATTTCTTGTCACAATGAGGATGACACTAACTCCTGAGCTGATGATGAGCAGCACTTTGTGATTCCCTTCAGAAATTTTTGCTTATAAATCTATGTTTTTGGATATGGGCCTTAGTGCTTAGGCTTCCATTTTTAACCCATGAGGATGTGACCATCCTTATTTCACCACTGAGGTGTTTAGTAAAATGATGTAAATGATAGGAGTAGGCCCCACAATAACAAAGGACCACCAACATCGTTCTTGATGTTGCTGTATTGAGGGACAACAAAGTCTATCTTTCTTGGCTAACAACCTAACCTTCAGCCTCCAAGATGCAGGTATATTTTCTAGCAATGCTACAACATTTTTGAGATATTAAAAATCAAGTCTGCAATTTATCCCATCAGATAAAGCATAAAAAGTTTAATTTGACACCTAATTCACTTTCATATCTTCAGTATTAATAAGTTATGGCCATTTTCATACTCGGAAATTAGTATCTTGTTCCCTATTGCTTTTCCATTGACAACACAAAAGCTGTGATCGACGACAGTCAAAAGCCCATAAATGTCTTAAAAATTAAGAGAACTGAATGCCATTTTCAGTTATTATAAATTGAAGCATTCTGAAACAAATATAAAACATCTTACTTGGATGACCTGAAATTAAAGCATATAATTAGTTAATTACATAATTGTAGCTAATTACAAAATTGACCGTTGTGACGGAAATAGTAATAAACAGCCAGACTGCCTTGAAAATTCAAAAAATGTGATATTCTCAAGATCAGAACTTTAATATTATTGTATTATATGCTGTAAGTCCGTAACAGATAGGTAAATAAATTACAATTTCTAACAATAGACTAGGTCTTTATGGAGAAGCTCAGTTGCTAGCTGGTACATTGGCATATCATAATCAGTAGCATCATCATACTCCTCAGATTGTAACCAATAAGCAACTTTGTACACCTTGTTTTTCCTCAACTTTTCCATTTTTGGCATTGTAAACTACAAGTTTTTGCTCTTTAAATCACGCATGACATGCCTTTCTGCCCACTACTTTCCCTTTAAGAATCTCCTGTAGATTCCATTTCTTAAGAAAAGGATAATTTTTAAAAAATAGCCTAAGTATCCAAATAACAAACTAATCCCATTCACACAAGAATTCAGAATATAACATGATTTTTTAAATCTTATTGTCATGAATTTATATGCCAGATCGAATGAATTTAATGTTTAATTCCCATAACCTAATCTAGAAACATCCACTCAATATAATCAAAATCTCTGTAGAACCTGCAATGTGGTGTTACATATATATTGCAATCAGTGATGGAAATCCCCATCAACATTAACGGGACGGAGGTGGAACGTGTTTTCAGGTTCCTGGGGGTCAACATCTCCGATGACCTCTCTTGGACCCACAATACCTCAACTCTGGTCAAGAAGGCTCACCAGCGTCTCTTCTTCCTGAGGAGACTAAAGAAGGTCCATCTGTCTCCTCAGATTCTGGTGAACTTCTACCGCTGCACCATCGAGAGCATCCTTACCAACTGTATCACAGTATGGTATGGCAAACTGGTCTGTCTCCGACCGGAAAGCACTGCAGAGGGTGGTGAAAATTGCCCAACGCATCACCGGTTCCTCACTCCCCTCCATTGAGTCTGTCCCAAAGCAAGCGTTGTCTGCGAAGGGCGCTCAGCATCGCCAAGGACTGCTCTCACCCCAACCACAGACTGTTTACCCTCCTACCATCCGGGGAGGCGCTACAGGTCCTCTCCGTTTGCCGGACCAGGCGGGTCCAGGAAACAGCTTTCTTCCCCTGCGGGCTGTTTA
>JAXLNO010000647.1:0-30519 GCA_038087875.1 Malacoraja senta
TGGTTTGTGGTGGGGGGGGGGGGGGGCGGCCTGCGGCGTCACACACACACAAACCACCCCCCACAGGTGGAGAAGGGGAGAGAGGAGAGGAGAGAGGAGGGGGAAAGAGAGGAGGGGGAAAGAGAGGAGGGAAGAGAGGAGGGGGGAGAGAGGAGGGGGGAGAGAGGAGGGGGGTGAGAGGAGGGGGGGAGAGAAGGGGGGGGAGAAGGGGGGGGGGAGAAGAGGGGGAAGAGAAGAGGGGAAGAGAGGAGAAGGGGGAGAGGGGGGGGGGGAGAGCAGGGGGGGGAGAGAGGAGGGGGGGAGAGAGAGGGGGGGAGAGAGGCTGCGGTCACAGAGGGCTGATTACCAAACGCTCCCGTTGAGCGGCTACAGGCTTCAGGTCTCATTCAGGCTTCAGGGCCCGAGGTGGGGTGGGGGGGAGGGGGCGGAGTGGTCGGGGGGGAAGAGGGGGGTTGGAAGAATAGGAGGGGGGAGGAGCAAGCGAGCGGGCGCGTCAACCAAAGGACTTCAGCGGCTTCAATCCACTCCGGGGGGGGGGGGGAAAGGATCGTCAGCAGCTGGCCAGCGGTAATATTTGAAAAAAAATGTCAGTTTGGTGATCAATTTTATTAAAAAACTCGGGAAATAATTAACCAAATTTACAGATTTCTGAAGTTAAATCTCTACTGAAATATGTAAAAATCTCTCCATTACCGCGTCGGGTTTTGGAGGAGATATGACTGATGTGAAAACAAACAAACAAACAAACAAAGAGAGTTTTAATAGTTACTAGACCAAGTGCAGACCCGTTGGGTCTGTTTTCCCAACGCGCGTTTGCAGGGGGGGGGTTGCTGTGGCTTCACACGCACACTAACCACCCCCCACACACACAGGGGGGAGGAGGTGGAGGAGACAGGGAGAGGGCGAAGGAGAGGGGGAGATGGAGAGGGGGAGTAGATGGGGAGAGATTGGCGATGGGGAGGAGAGGGGGGAAGGGAGAGAGAGGGATGGGGAGGGGAGCAGTGAGTGGGGGAAGGGAGAGAGAGAGAGAGAGAGGAGGGGAGAGAAAGTGAGAGAGGAGGGGATAGAGAGACAGGCAGTGAGGAGGGGAGAGAGAGGAGGGGGGAGAGAGAGAGAGAGGAGGGCAGTGAGAAAGGAAGAGAGAGAGAGAGGAGGGGAGGGAGAGAGGGGGGAGAGAGAGAGGGGGGAGAGAGAGAGAGGGGGGAGAGAGGGGGGGAGAGAGAGAGGGGGGAGAGAGAGAGGGGGGAGAGAGAGAGGGGGGAGAGAGAGAGGGGGGAGAGAGAGAGGGGGGAGAGAGAGAGGGGGAGAGAGAGAGGGGGAGAGAGAGAGGGGGAGAGAGAGGGGGAAGAGAGAGGGGGAGAGAGAGGGGGGAGAGAGAGGGGGGAGGAGAGAGAGGGGGAGGAGAGAGAGGGGGAGAGGAAGGGGAGAGGGGAAGAGGAAGGGGAGAGGGGAAGAGGAAGGGGAGAGGGGGAGAGGAAGGGGAGAGGGGGAGAGGAAGGGGACAGGGGGAGAGGAAGGGGACAGGGGAGGAAGGGACAGGGGGAGAGGGAGGGGAGAAGGGGAGTAGAGGGGAGAGAGGAGGTGGGGAAGAGAGGTGGGAGTGATGAGGGGAGAGAGAGGTGGGGGAGTGGGGAGAGAGGGAAGGGGGTAGAGGGGAGGGGGGAGAGAGGGTTGGAGGGGAGAGGGGGTTGGAGGAGGGGAGAGGGGTTGGAGGAGGGGATTGGGGTTGGAGGAGGGGAGAAAGAGGGTGGAGGAGGGGACAGGGACAGAAGGGGAGAGGGGGGCAGAGTGGGGAGGGCAAGAGAAGAGAGAGTGGGGAGGGGGAAGAGGGGAGGGGGAAGGGGGGGAGGGAGGGGGAGGGGAAGAGGGGGGAAGGGAAGAGAGAGTGGGGAGGGGGAAAGATGGGAGGGGAAGGGAGGGAGAGGGTCCCATCCCATTCAACACCACGGTTGCGGGGGGAGGCAGGTTGCTGCGTCACACACACACTAACCACCACCCCCCCCCACACACAAACCATCCACCTAACACACACTGACCACCCCAGCACACACACTAAGCACCCCCCCAACACACACTAACCACCCCCACCCCCCAAATGTACACACTAACCACCCCCCTTGATATTATATTAATATTAATTATCTTAATTTTGTAGCTCTTATTCATTTTCTGGCTCTCTAACTACTTCCATTAACTCATGAACTGTATGAGAGCCACAGCCTTCCCATGCCAGAGATCCAGGTTCACTCCTGACTTTAAGTGCTTTCTGCGTGCAGTTTGCCCACTAGAGTAATACAGTGTGGAAACGGGCCCTTTGACCCAACGTGCCCACATGGGCCAACAATGTCCCAGCTACCCTAGTACCACTTGCCTGCGCTTTGTCTATAACCCGCAAACCTCAAGACGCTGCGTACGCCCTCAATGGGGCTGCGGGCCGACAGACGTTGACGCGCCGGCTCTGTCACGCTGGCTGAAGGCAAAGATGGGTTGTTCCGCCGCTGCTTTTCGGCGTCGGACGAAGCAGCGGGGGAAGAGACGATGTTTTGCTTGAGCCAGCGCGAGAGATCCGGCCCGGGAGGGGGGGGGGGGGGTAGTGGAGGAGAGCCGGGCGGCAGCAGTGAAAATCGGCAACGAAAAAATTAAAATGTTGGCGTTTTTGGAGGAGAGCCGGGCGCTTGAGCCAGCGTGCGAGAGCCGGCCCGGAGGGGGGGGGGGGGGGAGTAGTGGAGGAGAGGCGGGCGGCAGCAGCCGTTATGGTGGCTGGCCAGCAGGAGGAGACAAAATGAGTGAGCGGGGGGGGGGGGGGGGGGGGGATGGATCTTATTTAAAAATGTGTACATAAAAATGTCTAAATCTAATAAGGAGTGTGTTAGGGTATGTAAAAGTGTAATGTCTAGCGAAATGGGAAAAATTTTGGAGTTTTCGCATGTTGTTTTGGCGGAGTAAGGAATCAAAGGCCAAATCTGACACCCACAAATAATAAACACACACACACAGAGTTTTAAAAGTATACTAGACCAAGTGCAGACCCGTTGGGTCTGTTTCCCCAAAGGGCGAGGAGAGAGGGGTGGGGGAGGGGAGGAGAGAGGGGAGGGGGAGAGAGGTGTGGGGGAGGGGGAGGGAGATGGGGTAGGGGGTAGATGGGGAAGAGTGTGGATGGAAGGGGAAGAGTGTGGATGGAGGGGGAAGAGTGAGGAGGGGAAGGGGGTGGGGGAGAGAGGGAAGGGGGTGAGGGAGGGAAGGGGGGTGGGGGAGAGAGGGATGGGGTGGGAGGAGGAGGGGGAGAGGCAGGTGGAGAGGGGGAGGAGAGAGGGATGGGGGAGGGGGAGAGAGGTGTGGGGGAGGGGGGGAGGGAGATGGGGTAGGGGAGGGAGGGGGAAGAGTGTGCAGGGAGGGAGAGAGGGGTGGGGGGAGAGAGGGGAAATAGTGGGGAGGGAGAGTGGAAGGGGGAGGGGTAGGGACAGTCCATCTGTTCCCCATTCCCTATCACCCCCAATCCTCTTTCTCTATTCCCACACACATGATGACGTGCTTCGACACAGGCTGTGGGGGGGAGGGGCTGAGGCTGCTGCAAAGGCATATGTAAATGTATCCATTCCGATTGGACATCTGTGAGCATTGGGCATTGTGACATCACACGATGGAACGTTCACCAACATTCTATGGGTGAGCTGTATTTTTAAACATTTTGAAATTTTTTTGGGGGGGGGGAGAAGGATTTTAATAAAAATGTGTACATAAACACGATTAAATTTAATCAGGAGTGGATACTTGGAATGAAAAGTGAAAAGTCTCGGCGTTTCTGCGTGTGGTGTTGGCGTAGCAACAAATCAAAGGCTGGCACCCACAAGACAGGCAGAAACACACACACACACAGTTTTAAATATAGAGTAGACCAAGAGCAGACCCGTTGGGTCTGGACCCCGAACGTGCTTCAGACCCCGGGGTCTGGTTCCCGAACGTGTTTCAGACCCCGGGGCGAAAATCGCTAGCGAAAGAAAAAAATGGCGGCGTTTTTGGAGCAGAGGCGGTCGGCAGCAGCCGTTATGGTGGCTGGCCAGCAGGAGGAGACAAAATGAGTGAGTGCGGGGGGGGGGGGGGGGGAGCAGGATTTTATTAAAAATGTGTACAAACACGATGAAATTTAATCAGGAGTGGATACTTGGAATGAAAAGTGAAATCTCTACCGAAATGGAAAAAATCTCGGCATTTCTGCGTGTGGTGTTGGCGTAGCAACGAATCAAAGGAAGGCTGACACCCACAAGACAGGCAGAAACACACACACACACACAGAGTTTTAAATATAGATAGATAGATAAGATAATTGAGAAGGAAGTCATAACTCGTCAGTGCCAAAAGTTGCACATTAATTAATTAAACTAATTAGAAAATGAGATCGAAAAAGTAAGCGCCATCTGGTGTCCAATGCTGCTATTACACCATGGGGGAGCCTAATTCCGTGCTGCAGTCTATTTAAACCATATATATGACGTGAATATGACTGTAATCATATATAATTATGTATAATTATATTATATAAAAATAATATAATGAATATAATAGTGAGTGTATTTTGAATGAGACTGCCGCAGAGGTTCGGCTCCTGAACCAGCCTAATTATTGGGTGAGGGCAGTTCCTCTGGATTCCCCCGTTTACTGAACCCCACTGACTGCCAGTGTGCAGAGTGGTGGTCACGACCATAGTGGGACTGGGGCAGTGCCAGGCTGGGGGAAGGCGAAGGCATCTTCCACTGACAGGAAAATGCCTAACCCTAACTCGCCCCCCCTTCCAGAGCTGCCCACGGCTTGAGCTGGAGTTGGAGCCTCTTTGGGACCGGCTGCGGGCTCCGTACGTGTGGCCCCGCAGCGCGTCCACCTCGGCCAGCATGCCCTACTGGATCATCGTGGTGATGATGGTGGGTGTAAATCACTTCAAAGCATATAAGATTTACACACATCTTTATTCAGCACTTTAACTTGGCAGCATTACAGAGCGAGGTGTTGTCAGTTCATCCTGGCTGCTTCAACTAACGGTGCTGGGAATGGGCGTTAGTATAAATGTTATAATGGGGTGGAGTTAGTGATGCCAGCTAAGTGTGATTGATTCACATGCATCATCAATCTACATCCTTCCCCCTAAAGATTAAAAGCATATTAAACATACTCGCCATACCTGTCTGGTGGTCTACTAACACGGCCCGAACGCGTGCGGACCCAACCATCCCCTCCCTCAACTGAAGGATGAGGCGGAGAGGCTGAAGGCGAAAACCGCACGGTAGAGGATTGCGGTGACCGAGGGGGGGGAAACATGCGGTGGGTGAAACCCCGTGGTTAGTGGAGACAGATAGACGTGGGGGAGAGCCAGGCATGCGGGGACGGGCGGGAGACATTGCGGAAGGCGGCTGGAACTGGAGCGGCGGAGCATATGGATCGGCAGGCGGTGGTCGGGGCTCCTTCACAGCAAGCAGCTGTTGACGACTTCTCCGGTAAACCGCTACCTCACAGTCCACAAGGTACGATCGCGGCTCATCAGTCGGGCGCACAACAACGCCCAGACGAGAATGACCAGTCGGAGTTCGCAGACGGACGACCTGGCCCGGCAGTAGTGGCTGGAGTTGTCTGCTGGAGCTGTCGTATGACCGTTTCTGGGTACCGTGCTTCTCTTGGAGACGTTGCTGGATAATGGCGGGCTTCAACACCCGAGGAACCAGCTGCTGTTGTGCGATGGGGACCAGAGACCTCGTCACCCTCGACAGCAGCCGCTGTGCTGGTGACCCCAAGATTCCGTCTCTCGCAATGTTTCTGAGATTCAGTAGATCGAGATAAACGTCAGAGTTTGAAATGCGCGCTCCCTCCAGCAAGTGCTTCGCGCTCCTGACAGCGCGTTCAGCGAGTCCATTACTCTGTGGATACTCGGGACTGCTTGTGACGTGCTGGAAGTTCCATCGGTCAGCGAAAAGCTTGAACAAGTGGCTGGTGAACTGTGGACCATTGTCGGTTCTCAGAATAACAGGAATGCCATGGTCTGAGAAATATCTTTTCAGCTTCCTGATGACCATCACCGACGTGAGGGAGGTAAGTTGGTCAAGTTCAAACCAGTTGGAGTACGAGTCGACCAGAACGAGGTAGTGCTTACCGCACCATTCGAAAATGTCCGCAGCCATCGACAACCATGACAGGGCTGGTGGAGGTTGTTGCAGAAGGGGTTGCCGCTGCTGATGAGGTGCAAGATTGTTGCAAGTGGGGCAGGAGGCTACGCGGTCCCGGATGTACGTGGCCATTCCAGGCCAGTAGAACAGATCCCGGGCGCGTGCCAGTGTGGAGTCGGCTCCTGGGTGACCACCGTGCACCTCTTTGAAGTATTCGTCTTGTAGCGATGCAGGTACAACAACCTTGTGGCCCTTGACGACCACACCATCCTGAACCACCAGTTCATCGCGGAACAAAAAGTACGGCTGCACCTCAGTGGGCGTGTTTGATTATTTGCCTGGCCAGCCTGTCTTGATGATGGACGAGAGGGCTTGAAGCGTATCATCCTTGGCAGTGTGCGCGGCCAGGGTGCGCAGTTGCTTGCTGGAGATTAGACCGACACCGAGAACAGTGAAATTCTCCTGTTCGTGTGGGTGTTGTTCGCAAGATGTTCGAGGGGCACGAGAGAGTGTGTCAGCAACATGCATGTCCTTGCCCTTTTTGTAGGTAATAGAGAAGTCGTACCGCTGCAGCTGCAGCATCATGCGCTGCAAACGAGCCGGGGCGGCGTGGATTGGCTTGTTCAAGATTGTCACCAGTGGTTGGTGGTCCGTCTCAACCATGAACGTGTTGCCAAAGACGAAGTCGTGGAATTTGGAGCAGGCAAAGACGACCGCCAGCAGTTCCTTTTCGATTTGCGCGTAGTGCTGCTCCGTGTCGGTCATGGTGCGAGAGGCATACGCGACGGGTAGTAGGGTACCATCATCAGACGGTTGCAGGCAGGCTGCGCCGAGCCCGAATTTTGAGGCATCGCCGGTGATCACCACCTGACGTTTCAGGTCGAAAAAAGTCAGGGTCGGTGCACTGGTCAGTTTTGATTTCAGAACATCGAAGGCATCCTGATGTTGCTGGAACCATGACCATGCAGTGTCCTTTTTTGTCAGCTGCTGCAATGTGGAGCTTAATTCGCTGAGGTTCGGTATGAACTTTCCGAGATAGTTTACCACGCCCTCAGAAGTGGGATTCGAACCCACGAAGATTACTAATGACCCCGATGTGACACCCGTTGTCCGAAACCCGCACAGATTGTCATTTGCCATGATTGACAGGGTTCACTCTATGCTGAAGGACATGGTCTCCAAAGGCGTAATTGAAGCAGTCAGTGACCCCACCGACTGGGTCTCAACCATGATTGCCACAGTCAAGAAGGGAAAGGATGAAATCCGCCTGTGCATTAATCCAAAAGACCTGAACACTGCCATTAAGCGCCCGCACCATCCCACTTCTGACACCATGTAAATCACTTCAAAGCATATAAGATTTACACACATCTTTATTCAGCACTTTAACTTGGCAGCATTACAGAGCGAGGTGTTGTCAGTTCATCCTGGCTGCTTCAACTAACGGTGCTGGGAATGGGCGTTAGTATAAATGTTATAATGGGGTGGAGTTAGTGATGCCAGCTAAGTGTGATTGATTCACATGCATCATCAATCTACAGTGGGGAGCAGCACTACCCTGCACGCCGCCCGGGCCACATTCAGCAGCATCATAGCGCCGTCTCCGTCAGACCGCCCGCACGTTCGTTGCAACACCGGCCTACTGAAAGCCCGACCGACCACTCGCAGCACCCACTGGCCGTCCGACCACTCGCCCCACCCACCGGCGGCCCGGCCCAACTCTCACCACCCACCGGCGGCCTGATGGCCCGACAGCCCGACCGATCCTCCACAGCATCCATCGGCCTACCGACAAGCCCGACCGACAGACTGACCGATTAACCGACTGACTGACCGACTGAATAACTGACTGACTCGAACCCTAATCCTAGCTCTACATTTGTTATTTATCATTTTTATTTAACAGTTCACATCATCTATGTTACTAAAAGTGTCATCTTGACCACTACCTGTTTGCACTGCATATTGATTTTAGAAAAAACGCTACCACTTACGGCTGTGATTTTTGGCAATCTTACTCAGAGTCCCCCTCCGCTGGGCAGGACAAGAAGATTTTTCCCATCAATGAAAAATAAAAGACTTATTAATGTTTAAAAAATGTTGAGATTCTCTCTCCTGTCAATCATGCCATGAAGGCCACGCCCCTTCCGGTGGGAGGTGGAGGGACTATAACATCCAGAAGTGTTGAGTGCCTCAGTCAGTCTCTGCAAGATGGGGGAGCGAGAGGGTCACGTCTCTCAGTCTGATCTGTGAGTAACACTGAACACATGTCTACTAAACTATGAGTGCCCTTAATGTAGTTTGAAAATGTGGTATAAAAATGCAAACGTTGTTTTTGCTTTGAAAATGCAAAAGTGTTGCTTGCTTTGAAAATGCTAAAGTGTTGCTTGCTTTGAAAATGCTAAAGAGTTGCTTGCTTTGAAAATGCTAAAGTGTTGCTTGCTTTGAAAATGCTAGTGTTGCTGGCTTTGAAAATGCTAGTGTTGCTGGCTTTGAAAATGCTAGTGTTTCTGGCTTTGAAAATGCTAAAGTATTGCTGGCTTTGAAAATGCTAAAGTGTTGCTTGCTTTGAAAATGCTAGTATTGCTTGCTTTGAAAATGCTAGTGTTGCTTGCTTTGAAAATGCTAGTGTTGCTGGCTTTGAAAATGCTAAAGTGTTGCTGGCTTTGAAAATGCTAGTGTTGCTGGCTTTGAAAATGCTAAAGTGTTGCTGGCTTTGAAAATGCTAGTGTTGCTTGCTTTGAAAATGCTAAAGTGTTGGGTGCTTTGAAAATGCTAAAGTGTTGGGTGCATTGAAAATGCTAAAGTGTTGGGTGCTTTGAAAATGCTAGTGTTGGGTGCCTTGAAAATGCTAGTGTTGGGTGCCTTGAAAATGCTAAAGTGTTGGGTGCTTTGAAAATGCTAGTGTTGGGTGCCTTTAAAAATGCTAAAGTGTTGGGTGCCTTGAAAATGCTAAAGTGTTGGATGCCTTGAAAATGCTAAAGTGTTGGGTGCTTTGAAAATGCTAAAGTGGTTTTTGACTTATGGAAAATGGAAAAGCGGTTTTTGCCTCATGGAAAACGGAAAAGTGATTTTTGGCTTATGGAAAAAGGAAAAGTGGTTTTTGCTTTAAGGAAAATGGAAAAGTGGTTTTTGCCTTATGGAAAATGGAAAAGTGTTTTTGCCTTATGGAAAATGGAAATGGTTTTTGCCTTATGGAAAATGGAAAAGTGTTTTTTGCCTTATGGAAAAGTGTTTTTTGCCTTATGGAAAATGGAAAAGTGGTTTTTGCCTTATGGAGGGGGGGAGGGGGAGGGACCATAAAACCCGGAAGTGTGGGCGTGGCTCAGTCTCTGCAAGATGGGGGATGGAGAGGTCATGACTCTGTCTTTGGTGGCTTTGCACCCTGCTTGAAATGGTATGAAACTGCATTTGAATTTGGTGGCCTTGCACTCTGCTTGAAATGGTGGGAAACTGCACTTGAATTTGGTGGCCTTGCACCCTGCTTGAAACGGTATGAAACTGCACTTGAATTTGGTGGCCTTGCACCCTGCTTGAAATAGTAGGAAACTGCACTTGAATTTGGTGGGCTTGCACCCTGCTTGAAATGGAATTTCAAGGAATAGCCGTGTCAACTGCCAGCCCACCAGCCGTGTGAGTGAGCTACCAGCACACCAGGCTTGAGTGACTGAGCCGCCAGCCGAAGAATCCATTCAGCCCACAATGTCCATACTAGCCCTCTGGAAACTAGTCCCTTCAGCCCACAACACCCATACTAGCGTTCCAGAAAGCACCCCCACTGTCCACCAGAATTGGTGGAGAGGTGGAATATTGCGTTGGGGGACCAGCCCTCCCGTGTGACGCTGGGACCCAACGGGTCCCACTTGGTCTAGTAGCTTTATAAAGATAAATCAATTGAAAAACAAAATTATCAGCAAGGTTAGCAGTACCTTTATTCTTTAAAACTTTGTTATTGTTTTGATGTAACGAGGAGGCAGCCATGATCCCAGGGTCCTCGCTGCCTAGCGACCATAAAACAAAGCGTGGGATTGGACCTCAATGTCAAACATGCATTGATTGGACAATTACTACTCGGAAAATTTGAGCTTTTTCTCATATTATTAAAAAAATGTGCAGGTTTTGGTCTTGATGTGCAGGTATGATTTATATATTTTTACACAATATGTTAAAAAGTCAGGTAGTTCCGTGTGTTGGGTCACGAACTTGAACAAAAAAGCTCCTCGGCCCACAGCCTAAATAGAAAGAATAGCACAACACCAAATGAGCCAGGCAGCATCTGTGCAGGAATGGATAGGTGACATTTTAAGTTGGGATTTTTCTTCAGACTAAATATAGTAAGGGTGGAAAAGTTGGAAAACAAAGGTTGGGGTGAGACTAAGCCTGGCAAATAACAGGTCGATTCAGGGTGAAGGGGATTTTGATTGGATGATGGGTGGAGTAGGTGACACATGTTAGCGATGAAAAGCCAAAAGGGTGTCAGATAAGGAAAGAGGAATGAAATGTAAAGCCAGAGACAGGGATGCAATCGGAAAGAGGGGCAGGAAACAAAGTTGAAAGGAGAGTTCTTCAAGAAGGAACTGCAGATGCTGGAAAAATCGAAGGTAGATAAAAATGCTGGAGCAACTCAGCGGGTGAGGCAGCATCTATGGAGCGAAGGAATAGGTGACCTTTCGGAGGGTCTCGACCCGAAACGTCACCTATTCCTTCGCTCCATAGATGCTGCCTCACCCGCTGAGTTTCTCCAGTACTTTTATCTACCTTGGAAGGAGAATTCAATCAACATATCGTTGGGAATTGGAAGGGGAATTGAAAAGGTTAGCTGGATCCATAAAGATCCAGCAGACCTTGGTGGACAGAGCACAAGTCTTGGACTACACTTGGTCTCGCCAATGTAAAGGAGGCTACATTGGGAGCACTGAATGCTGTAGATGAGGTTCGGACAGGTGCACGTGAATCTCTCTCTCTCCTTGAAGGGCTGCTAGGGCCCCTGGATGGAGGTGAGGGTGGGAACAAAGACACATAAAATTCTTAAATGATTGGACAGGTTAGACGCAGGAAAATGTTCCCCAATGTTGGGGGAGTCCAGAGCTAGGGGGTCACAGTTTAAGGGGTAGGCCATTTAGGACTGAGATGAGGAAAAACTTTTTCACCCAGAGAGTTGTGAATCTGTGGAATTCTCTGCCACAGAAGGCAGTGGAGGCCAATTCACTGGATGTTTTCAAGAGGGAGTTGGATTTAGCTCTTAGGGCTAAAGGAATCAAAGGATACGGGGAAAGAGCAGGAATGGGGTACTGATTTTAGATGATCAGCCATGATCATATTGAATGATGGTGCTGGCTCAAAGGGTTGAATGGCCGCCTACTCCTGCGCCTATTTTTCTATGTTTCTATGCATAGGGGCAGGTATTACATCTCCTGTGGTTGTAGAGGAAAGTACCTAGGGAGGGCATAGTTTGGATGAGAAGGGATGAGTGAACTAAGGAATTGCAGAGGAAATGGTCTTTGCTGAAAGCAGAAATGAGTGGGGATGGGAAGATGTGACTCATGGTGGGATCACATTAAAGGTGGAAATGTCAGAGAATGATGTGTTGGATATAGATGTGGGTTGTAAGGAGAAAACAAGGGAAACTATCCTTGTTCCGACTGTGGAGGAGGGAATAAGAGAAGAACAGCAGGATACAGTAGAGACACAGGATACAGTAGAGACACATCCATCTACAACAGTAAGGGGAAAACCACATTTTCTAAAGAAAGAGGTAGAAAGCCTCATCTTGGGAACAGATGCGATGGAGGTATTGAAGGTAAAGGATGGTGTCCTTGCAAGAGGCACGGTGGGAGGCAATGTGGTCACGGTAACAGTGGAAGTTAGTGGGTTTATAGTGGACGAGAGTCAAAAGTCTGTCTTCTGTTTTGGACACAGAGATCGAGAAAGGGGACAGAAGTTTCAGAGATAGTCCAAGTGCATTTGAAGGGAAATGTGGAAATCAATAGTAAAGAAGAAATTAACACATTCACCATGTGTACAGGAGATGGTCCCAATACAGTTGATGTAGTCCTGAAAGAGTTGGAGAATGATGCTGTGGCACATTTGGAACAAGGACGGTTCAACATAACCAACAAAAAGGCAGGCATAACTGAGGCCCATACAAGGGTCCATGGCTACACCTATTGACATGAAGAGAGTCAAAAGAGAGGTTGTTGAGGGAGACAAGATCTGCCAGGCAGAGGAGAGTGCTAATTGAGGGGGTCTCTGTTCAAGGAAGAACCGGAGGACCGTAGAGACCTTTCTGGTGTGCAAGGGTGGTGTAAAGACACTGAATGTCCATGATAGAGACAAGGCAATGAAATTCCAGCATTGAAAGTTATTGTAGTTGTTGAGGAGCATGTGAGGTGTTTCAGAAATACAGTAGAGCCTCGTTCGAACGGACCCCTTTGTAACAGATTTTGGTTATAGAGGATGGACCTACTGATGCTACCGCCGACTCACCAGCGAGCTTTTTTTCTCCAGCAGCTGCTGATGTTACAGAGACAGTGGTTTCTTCAGGCTGCTGCCACTGACAGGACTAGCTCGGTCACTAAGGGGAGTACATCTACTTCCAATGAGTTCTAATGGTTAACAGTAGATCACGTTACATCGGGGACAAACAAGGTGTAAGGAAGTGGATTAGATGGTATATTGTTTTTCACTAGTTTTCTCAACTATCTCCCCGAACTGTAAAACAAGGAATTGCAGATACTGGCTTACAAAACAAGACACACAGTGCGGGAGTAACTCAGTGGGTCAGGCAGCATCCCTGGAGAACATGGATAGGTGATGCGAGAACATGGGGTTGGGACTTTTCTTCAGATTAATTGCAGAGGGTGAGGAGGCGGCGGCGGGAGAGAAGAAAGCTGAATGAAAGGAGAGGCAGGACAAAGCGTGGCAGGCAATAGGTGAATACAGGCGAGGTGGGGCGGTTGATAGGCAGATGGTTGGACAATGGCCAGAGATGAAAACACAGGTGTGAGACAAAAGGATTGAAGAATTGTGAAGTCAAAGGATTGTAGATGGAGCAGGAGGGAAGGGGGTGGGGGGGGTGGGGGTGGGGGAAGGGTGCAAATTCAGATGGCGCACAGGGAAATGGGGGTTGTTAGAGGTTAACCAAGTAACCACAAACAACCCTCTCTCCCCCTTTAGGTGACCTCTAATAATCCCCCATCCCCCTTCTCTTCCTTCTTCTGGCTTCCCAATGTACAACTCCTCAATCCTGTTGTCCCACACCATCTGCTTTTTCATCTCTGACCTTTGTCCAACCATTAATTTATCAACCCCCCCCCCTCGCCCGTGTTCACCTATTACCTGCCACACTTTGTCCTGCCCCTCCTCTTCCAGCTTCTTCCACCCACTTCAATCTGCCCGAGGAAGGATCCCAACCCAAAACGTCACCTGTCCATGTTCTCCAGGGATGCTGCCTGACCTGCTGAGTTACCCTCCTGAACTCCTGTTCCAAAGTAGCTTCCTTCATGTATTGTTTTTGCTTTAATTAATTTTGTTTGAATCAAATAAACTTTTTTGGGGTTTTGTAATGAAGTCCCTTTGTTCCAGTCCAGCAATTAAATTTCTAGTCATCTGAATACATATCAAAATTAATTATTTCTACTACTTCCTTTTATTCCGCATTTCCTTCATTTTTGTTGCTTATCACCCTGCTGAACCATCACATTCTTTTTATCAGAGGGTCGATAAGCAACTGGTACTTAATCATTAACATTCATCTACTCCTCCAAATTCTCTTGCCATTTCTTTGGTTACTTCAAGATATTGAGTCGATCATACTTTCAGCATACTCCACCAATTCTCAGATGATTTTCTTGTCACTGGCAACTAAATACAGCAAAATTAGGATCCTTATCTTTCTCTCCCTCAAATATAAGAGGTGGCTGCAGTTTATGCCTGAAACCCTGCAGTGTAACCTTTCCCAATTTTATCACAGACTGAAGCGTGTGACCACATCCTCCAGGTTAAATTTCTTTATAAACAATATAAGTCTTCCCATTATTCACTGCAACAAGCAAACAGTGCATGAACTCCAATGTGCATTTAAATTGTAGCAACACTGTGTGCTCTAGTCATAGGACTTATTCAGAGAGGTACACAAGTCCGATAACATTATCTTTGTCAAAAAGTTCTGCCTTGGACTGCTTCAAACAATTATCTAAAAGTAAAAATATTCTGCACTTTGCATCAAGCGCAGAGTTGCAATGCACTCTAGCCTCTGGTATAAAATATTTTCAGACCATTCATGGCACTTTTGTTGTTATCTATCTTTTCATGTTACTAGGGTATATTACAAAAAATGTTTCAACCCTATAAAAAGCCCTTAGGCTTACAATTTCACAGATTTGCATGAACTTGCACTGTAATAGCAGCACATTTGGAAAGCAGTGACAGGATCGGTCGAAGTCAGCATGGATTTATGAAGGGGAAATCATGCTTGACTAATCTTCTGGAATTTTGTTCAGGATGAAACAAGTAGAATGGATAAGGGAAAGCCAGTGGATGTGGTGTATCTGGACTTTCAAAAAGCCTTTGGCAAGGTTCCACAAGAGATTAGTGCGCAAAATTAGAGCACATTGTGTTGGGGGTAGGGCATTGACATGGATAGAGAACTAGTTGGCAAAGAGTAGGAATTAACGGGTCCTTTTCAGAATGGCAGGCAGTGACTAGTGGAGTGCCGCAAGGCTCAGTGCTGGGACCCCAGTTATTTACAATATATATTAACGATTTAGACAGGGGAATTAAATGTAACATCTCCAAGTTTGCAGATTACACAAAGCTGGGGGGCAGTTTGAGCTGAGAGGAGGATGCTATGAGGTTACAAGGTGACTTGGACAGGATGGGTGAGTGGGCAGATGCATGGCAGATAGAATAGATAGAATAGAATGCTATTTATTGTCATTTAAACATACAAGATTCAAATGAAATTTTGTTTCTGCAGTCATAACAGCAAAAAAACAACAACACACAATTAACACAATTCCACACAAACATCCATCACATTGAATCTCCAAACACCTCCTCACTGTGATGGAAGGCAAAAGTCTTATCTCTTCCCTGTTCTCTGTTCTTTATTCTTCTCCCAGTCAAGCAGTCAAACTGCTGCATCGAGCTGTTCGAGGCTCTTGATGTTAGAGCCCCCGGCGGGCGATGGTAAGTCCCGCGGCCGTTCAAGCCGTGCCGGGCGATGCAAGTCCGACTCCAGGCCGATAAACCCCTCGAATCAGGCGGGCGAAGTTGCCGTTGCGGGAGCTCAGAAAAGCGGTCTCCCACCAGGGACCCGCGAGCTCCCGATGTTACCATCCACAGGGCCTGCAGCCGAAGCCTCCGAAGCTCTGAAGTCGGGTCGCAGCCGCGCGCCACCACTGCGCTCCACAGTCAGCCAGCTCCGCGACGGTGAGTCCGCAGGCTCTGCAACTGGAGCCCCAGGTCGATTCCGGTTGGAGGCCGCCGGCTCCACGATGTTAGGCCCCAACGGCAACGGAGACTCGACCGGGAAAAGGTCGCATCCCCGTTCAGGGAAGAGATTAAACAGTCTCCCCCATCAACCCCCCCTGCCCCCCCACCACATATATACAGCTAAAAATAAAGTAAAACTAAAACCAAAAACATACACCTAACAGGACAAAAAGAAAGAAAAGACAGACGGACTGCAGTTGAGCCGCTGCCACAAGGCGCTGCCACACCAAAGATGCAGTATAATGTGGATAAATGTGAGGTTATCCACTTTGGTGGCAAGAACAAGAAGGCAGATTATTATCTGAATGGTGTTATATTAGGAAAAGGGGAGGTGCAATGAGACCCGAGTGTCCTTGTACATCAGTCACTGAAAGTAAGCATGCAGATACAGCAGGCAGTGAACAAAGCTAACGGCATGTTGGCCTTCATTGCAAGAGGATTTGTTCGGTATTTGGTATTTGATTTGTTTTTGGCATACAATACCAATGCAGGACGGTTTCATCTGCATTATGCACCTGTTCTGACGATAAATTTTCAGTTGCCAGTAACCATACAAATTTATCAACACATTTTGCCACAGGTGTAGCATGCTGTGTTTCACCATACACACACAGTAATGAATCACCATACATACTTTTAAACTTATTTTGCCAACTATGTGAATATTTAGAGTCATACTCCAGGTTTACTCTTGATGAAATATTTTTGACTGCTCCATAAGTAACTAACATGATATTCTCATCACTTGCCAGATCGAAGCTTAAAACATTTTATGTCTAACACCATGCTTTCTCCAGTTTTCAGTATTTTTCTGACTTTCATTCCCAGCAACAACAACATTTTGCTTTTTTAAGCCATAAACTGTTGAACCAATACCATAAAACTTGTGCGAAGACAGATGCACTGCAGAAAGCATCCTATTGGGATGCATCACAAATTGGTTTGCAAACTGCTCTGCCCAAGACCATTAGAAATTGCAGAGTTGTGAACACAGCCAAATGCATCTTGCAAACCAGCCTTAATCTTATCAACTCCATCTCTACATTTCACTCTCTCAGGAAAGCAATCAGCATAATCACGAAGCACTTACACCCTGATTGATTCTGCTTGTTCTTGCATTCCGAACATATTTTAAAAATGCTCTCTATAATGCACCTTAGTCAGGTGAGGAAGGGCAGCATACTGCATTTGAATTACTGACGCAGATGCATTTGCAATTGAAATTTGAATTTAAACCAGGCATTTTAATGAAGGAATTTAAGGGAACTTTAAATTAGGACAATGTGAATTTAGCAACATTTAAACAACACAATATACATTAAAAAAAAATGTATTTTCATTCATTCCAAAGTTGAGGTATCCTGAGCTGAGCTCTCTGAGTAAACAACGGATGCCACATATGGCGCATTTGATCCAGAACCTTAACGTTGAAAGGCAGATATTTCACATTAGAATTCATTTTTAACCACACATAAAGCATTGTTTTCTAAACAGTTTTACAACCTGACAATATACTATATAGTGCCTTGAATCACAAGTTACTACTTGGCCCACCGAGAGTGTTAAGAAATAATTCAGATTTTTATTACTTAACCAGAAGAAAATAGTTTGATCTTCAAAGCGAAATACTTCCTTTGCACAAACTTTCTCAGATTGTTTCACTCTTCCATGTCATCTTCAGTGGAGCTCAAATAAGAACTCTGGCAGTGATAATCTCCATTGACTATTAAGGATATGAAGCTTCAAATACTACAAAAAGATTAGTCATTGTACTCCACAGTGTCTTTTGGTGCGAGTGAATACATAGTTTTATTTCCGTGAACAGAGACAAGTGGCAAACATTTTATTAAATCTCAATAAGTCATACACCACAATTAGTGTTTATTGAATCTGAACCTATATTCAACAAAATAGATTTAATCCCCTCCTGTCCCAAATGAAACAGGAGCACCTTACACCATCTTTGCCTCCCAAGCTCATTTCTTTGACCTGGAGACTTTACCCAACACAGTAACTTTATCTCCATCAGAATTCCAGATTCTCTCCCTCCCCCTGTTTCCTCTCAGTGACCTCTCTTGGCTTTTAAAATGTGAACTCCTGGTGTTTCAATATTTCCCATTTCACTCACTCACTGTAACCTTTCTCCCCTCTTGCCCTAAAATTGCCCAAGACCAACATCCAACATTATTAATGAATTAAAGGTTAAGGAAGGTGCTGCTGATGTTTGGAGCGGCAACCACTACACTGCATAGGCTAAAAACTGGTTCCCTTGAGAGGGCCTCATAAATCCCAATGGAGCATGATCTCACCACTAAACATCAGACCATTGTTTCTTAGACGTTCGATGGTATCTTTTCTCTGGGGATCTTTTCATCACAGCTGCCAAAATTAGTCTTGGAAATGTGCATAGCTCTATTGAACTGCTTGGTAAGATGATTAACCAAAGTTCACATAGTAAACGTTGTCCTATGGAACCTGTTTATTCCTTTATTTTCATTGTTGTTTTCGGTTACTCCACCCATATATTCACGGCACTTCTGACATTCTCCACTATATTTTCTATTAATGTTTATTTCTGCAAATGGATTGAATAAATATTAATTGTGGCATATGATTAACTGAGAGCCCAGAAAATGTTTGCCACTTGTCTCAGCTCAAGTAAATAAAACTATGTATTCATTCACAACAAGATATTACATAGTACACTAACTAACCTTTTTGTGGTAATTGAAACTTCATATTCCTTAAAAATCATGTTCCAATCTCTCTTTACATCCAATCCAGACCAGGGCAGCTCAAGTGCCATTTGCTTTTTTCTTGAACAGATCCCCTCTGCCTGATTTCACTTTGAACATGCTACTGATTCTCACAGCTATCTCTCCAACGCTTCCTCCCACCTTCCATTGTCTTCGTTTTTCCATCTACGTTGTAATTTTTCCTGATGACACTACCTTCCATATCACTGCATCCAATTTGATAGGAACTGCAATCTAATGGCCCCTGCCCATTCTATTTCTTGCATTTTATTCTAAATCTTCCTCCCAGTGCCAGTACCAGAAGATGAATGCTTTTGTCCTTACTTTCAACTTATCTCATCTAATTTGTTGATATAATTGCACACATCTTCTCTTTATAATACCTTTTAACATGCTGAAAAGACAATTACCTCCAGTACCTTAATTTACACTTCCAAGTCCAACAATACTCACTTCCTGTCCCACAATAACTTCTCTTGCAACTGTGAGAGATACAACACTCATCTCCTCTCGTCCTGCTATCGACTCTCCAAAACAGAATTATCAGATGAATCAATCATTTTCTTGCACTTTTCCCAATTTAGTACATTATGTTGCTGCTTATAATGTACATACACGCCTCTGTAACGGGGAAACCAAATGCAGATCTGATAACTACTTTGTAGAACATGAAAATTAAAACAAAACTATAGATAGCAAAAATTTAAAATAACAGCAACAAATGCTGGAAACACTTAGCAGGCAAGGCAGCATCTTTGTAAAACATGAACCAGAACTACGTTGCCTTCCTGTCATGTTATTTCTCCGTCTCATGACGCATCCAACCTCTTGACTTCTACACTTTTCCCATAAAGCTTAAAAAATAATACATTTTCCAAATAACCATACCGTTGAAAAGAACATAAGAAACGGGAGAGGCCATTTCACCCTGAGTATCTGTTCCATTGTTCGGTTATCATGGCTGAACTTTCACTCTAGCACCGCTTTCTCTTTACTTCGCTTACTAACAAAAAATCTTTTGATCCATCAGCCAAGTGAACCGTTGTTTTATTTCCCCTCTATTGGTACACAAACAGACCTCTGCATAGTATTGTCTTAAGGGGCTGTCCCACTGCGGCGACCTAATTGGCGAGTTTAGAAGAGTTTAGGAGAGTTTGAAAAAATGTCATGTTGAAGACCACCTTCGACTATGTAGAAGACCTCCTTCGACCTCCTTTGTCTATGTTGAAGACCAGCTTCGAGAAAATTGGACACCGAATAGTGGAGAGTGAAGACGACCTCCTTCGATCTCCCTTTGATCTCCCTTCGACTATGTTGAAGACTATCTATGACTACCTTCGACTACCTTCGAATAACATGCTGACCTACTACGACCTACTTCGACTAAACCTACGAGTAAAAAAAAGCATCGATTTTTTCCAATGGCAACCTTTTTTTTACTCGCTGGTATTTTTCAACATGTTGAAAAATACGCCGTGACCTAGCTGAGGCCTCGAGTATGCGGGGACTACTCTCGAGCATGAAGGAGAGTTACAAAGACCTCCTAGGACCTCGTGTCGACCATGCTACGAATATGAGTCGAGGGCAAACTCGTCAGAACTTGCGGATTAGGTCGCCGCAGTGGGACAGCTCCTTAAATTAGCATAGCAAGACATTTCTGATTTCCTTCTCAAATCCTCTAGCCAAAGAGGCCAACATATAATTTGCCTTCATATATGCTTTGTGCACATTCAGGTTAACTTTCAGTGATTTGTGTACACTGAACACTAACTCCTTTGAATTTCTCATAATTCAAAAATATTTATTTCAATTTTATTTCTACCAGGTGAGCTTGCATCATTCAATCTGTAACAACTTTATTCATTTACTCAGACCATTTTTGTCCTTTTATCCTCAAACCTCTCTACATTCTCCCTCACAGTCCAAGGGATATGGGGAAAAAGCAGGAATGGGGTATTGATTTTAGATGATCAGCCATGATCATATATTGAATGGCAGTGCTGGCTCGAAGGGCCGAATGGCCTACTCCTGTACCTATTTTTCCATGTTTCTATTCTACTTAGCTTTGCATTGTCAGCAAAACTAGATATATAACACAACATTCTTTCAGTCAAATCGCTGGCACTTACCCATCCACAGGGTACCCTACTGGTCGCAATCTCTCAATCTGAAAATGACTATTTTATTCCTTTCTACCTATATTACCTCAATACAGTTTGCTCTGATATTATTTAATAACCTCTTCAGTGGCACCTTAAGAGGACATGAAAGTTACAATACTGGTTTCCCCTTATCTATTCAGAAACTGCAAAAAATTACAAAAAGATTTGTCAAATAGAATTTCCTGTTGATCCATCCACATGGATTCTGCACAATCCTATTTATTTTTACTTTTCAAGTGCCCAGTATCAGTTCATTAATAATAGATTTCAATATTAAATTTAACATTTTTGGATAATCATTTCTGAAATTATTTGATTTTCACCATTCACTTCACATTATTTTGCTAATTCCTGATAATTATTCAACATCAACACTTCTGACTTTAATCACTCCCGCTTTCCACCCTATCAGACTTTTTGTTTGCTTGTATCTTATGAATGGATTCCTCCAAATTGTCACAATTCTAATGAAAAGTTATCTTTCCATAAATTTGTCTAGTATGCTGAACCTTCCTGGGATTTCTTGTTTGTTTTAATAATGGATTTCTTTGCATAAGGGATGTGACCTGTTTTCTACCTTACCATTTGACCAGGTCTTTTTTAGGGGAGGGAGTGGCAGGAAGTAAGATCTGAACTGTAAGATGATTTGGTTTGAATGGTTAAATACTACAAAATTGCAGTATTTTGAACAATGCTCCAACCTACACAAAGTTAGAAACCATGATTTCTAACTTCATATAATGACTGTATCCAAGGAGAAACAAACTATGTTAAAACAGTTATTCACACAAATTCTAAACAGACATTTAGTTGAAAAAAACTCTTGAATAATCCCGATTAGATATATCTTAGGACACAATGGCGCAGCGGTAGAGCTGCTGTCTTACAGCGCCAGAGACCCGGGCTCAATTCTGCTTTAGGTTTGGAGATACAGCATGGGAACAGGCCCTTTGGCCCAGTGAGTCTGCGCCGACCAGCAATCATCCATACACTAGTTCTATCTTACACACGAAGGGCAATTTTCAGATGCCAATTAACCTACAAACCTGCACGTCTTTGGAACTTGGGAGGAAACCAGAGCACCCAGAGGAAGCCCACACGGTCACAGGAAGAACGTCCAAACAGACAGCACCCATAGTCAGGATTGAACCCGATTCTCTGCCGCAGTAAGGCAGCAGCTCTCCTGTTGTGCCACCCTGAACAGGGTGCTGTATGGAGTTTATATGTTCTCCCTGTGACCAAGTGGGTTTTCACTGGGTGCTATGATTTCCTCCCATATTCCAAAAATGTGTAGATTTATAGGTTAATTGACTTCTGTAAATTGCCCCTAGTGCATAGGATGCGAAAGTGTGATAACGTGTGTAGATGAGATATGCATGTGCCTTTAACATTGTGACCTCACACCCACTAACCACTCCCCATATCACAAGTATAACTACAACCTCCACACCCACAGATCGCTCTCTAGTTCCTGTGACAGACCACGTACAGCTAGTGCAATGTATAATGATCCAGTATGAATAAAGATAGTAAAGTAACGATGCCTCGTTATCAATCCTTTACATGGTGTCAGAAGTGGGATACGAACCCACGCCTCCAGTTGGAGACCTGCCACCCGCTGCCGCCCCTCTTCCCCGGTCAAGTAGTCCGTATGCAGACCACTCCCGGTCACTCCAAGCTCGCTACTGTCGTCGGCTCTGCGGGGTCGCCCAGGTCCCATTTCGTCGACTACGCTGGGACCATTTACCGACGGTCCCGCCAGCACCTTCGGCTCGTCCACGAGCCGCGTCCTCCTGCCGCCGATCCCTTTGCTCCCCCGCTGCCTGTTTCGCGTCCGGCCGTTGCCCTGCCCGTGATTCCCTACATGCCTCGCTCTGCTCCTCCTTCGCCCCCTCCGCTCCAACACACTCCGACTAGTCCTCGCACGCTCCCCCGCGCTCTTCCCGGTCCCGGCCCCGCATCCCCTCCGGTCTCGGTGCCGCGATCTCTTCCGTTTCCTCCCGTTTCTCCCTTTCAGGTTCGTCTGTCCCCGCTGGTGCCTCTTCCTCCTGCAGGAAGGGTGGATGGCGAGACGCGAACCCGGGCGGGACGTCTGGTCAAACCGCCTGACCGCTATGGCGATGTTGCCTAGCTATCCTAGGCATGAGCCGTGGTCGCCATGTCACCTTTGTATTTACCTGTCGTTTCGGGGAGGAAGGATGTAGATGAGATATGCATGTGCCTTTAACATAGTGACCTCACACCCACTAACCACTCCCCATATCACAAGTATAACTACAACCTCCACACCCACAGATCGCTCTCTAGTTCCTGTGACAGACCACGTACAGCTAGTGCAATGTATAATGATCCAGTATGAATAAAGATAGTAAAGTAACGATGCCTCGTTATCAATCCTTTACAACGTGGAACTAGTGTACAGGTTAATGTGGTTCGGCACTGAGTGAATGGGCCGACAGGACCTGTTTCCACGCCGTATCTCAAGACTAAACAAAACACTGTGGGAAGCTAGAAACAACATTGCAGGTACCCTGGCCAAGATCTATCAATCATCATTAGACGAAGTGCTGGAAGACTGGAGGGTGGCTAATCATGTGCCTTTATTTAAGAAGGGCCACAAGGAAAAGTCTGGGAACTATAGACCAATGAGCCTAACATGTGTGGAAGGCAGGTTACTGGAGAGGATTCTGAGGGACAAGATATCTATGCATTTGAATAGACAGGGGCTGATTCGGGATACTCAGCATGGTTTTTGTACGTGGGAGATTGAGTCTTCCGATTCTGACTGAGTAAGCAAAAAGGTTGAAAAGTACATAGCAATAATGTTGTCTATATAGATTTCAACAAATCATTTGTTAAGGTTCCACATGGGAGGCTGCTCTGGAAGGTTAATGATCGCATAGGATTTAGTGTGTTAGCTGTCTGGATCAAGAATTGGCTTTGTGGAAGGAAGAAGGTGATTGTGGAAGGAAAGAACTGCAGATGCTGGTTTAAATCGAAGGTGGACACAAAGTGCTGGAATAACTCAGCGGGATAGGCAGCATCTCTGGAGAAAGAATGGGTGACGTTTTGGTTCGAGACCCTTCTTCAGACCTGTGGAAGGTTGTTTTTTGGACTGGAGGCCTGTGACTAGTGATGTGCCTCAAGGATTGCTGCTGAGCCCATTGCTGTTTGTGATTTATATGATTTGGATGAGAATGTACAAGGCACGGTTAACAACTTTGCAGATGACACTAAAGTGGGTAGTATAGATAGTAAAGAAGGTTATCTCAAAATTATAACAGAATCTTGATCAGTTGGACAAGTGAACTGAGGAATGGTTGATGGAGTTTAATGCAGATAAGTGCAAGGTGCTCCATTTTGGAAAGTTAATCCAGGGTAGGACCTTCACAGTGAATGGCATGGCCCTATGAGTATCGTGAAGCAGAGGGATGTAGGAGTGGAGGTATAGTTCCTTAAAAGTGGTGGCACAGGTAGAGTGGTCAAGAAGGTTTTCGGTACATTGACCTTCATTATTCAGTGCAGAGGTTGGGATGTTTTGTTAGTTGTAAAATACACTGGTGAGGCTGCATTTGGAGTATGGTGTTCAATTTTGCTGCTATAGGAAGGATGTTGTTAAGCTGGAAAGAGTGCAATGAAGATTTACAAAGATATTGCCAGGACGAGGGCCTGAGCTATAGGGAGAGGTTGAGCAGGCTAGGACTTTATTCTTTAGAGCGCAGGAGGATGAGGGGTGATCTTATAGAGGTGTATAAGATCATGAGGGGAATAGATAGGTTGAATATAGAGTCTTTTTACCCAGAGCCTGGGAATCAAGAACCAGAGGTTTAAAGTGACATGGGAAAGATTTAATAGGAACCTGAGGGACAACTTTTTCCCCAAAGATGGTGGATATGTGGAATGAGCTGCCAGAGTAGTTGAAGCAGGTACCATAACAACATTTAAATGAGATTAGAACAGGTGTATGGATAGGAAAGGTTTAGAAGGATGTGGGAGGTGGGAATGGGGCCTTGGTCGGCATGGACAAGTTAGACCGAATGGCCTGTTTCTGTGCTGTATGACTGTGATTCTAATCACAGTTCCAAGCTTTGGTTGTAACAGCTTTTCTGCCACTCTGCAATCATTGATTCAGTAGCAAAGGTGTAATGAGGCAGTGGAAAACAGAGATAGTCAAGTGTGAATAATTGTCATATGTACTGAAACGGAATAATTAAATTCTTACTTGCAGCAGCATAAAAGGTCTGTACTCAATATAAAACAAATGACAAAAATTAAATAAGTAAAAAAACATATTAAGTCAAAACAAAAACCCAAAGTCCTTAGTGCAACCAAGACATTCATAGTTTAGTGGCGTTTGTAATGTAGAATAGACTGATGGTTGGTGGGAAGAAGCTGTTTCTGAATCTGGAGTTCAGGAAGTTGCTAATTTCTCTTATTTTTCTAGCAGATTGATTTTTTTAATTGATTTTCATCAACAATGGTCTGTTTTAGTGAGGGGGAGAGATCAGTAAATGTGCTATTCAGGCAGCCGGAGCGAGTTCAGTGCAGTCAAAATGATGCAATGTCATGCGTTTTGCAGTTTGTGCAAACACACAAAGTAAACCATGAAAATATACAAAGTCCTGGAGCAACTCAGCGGGTCAGGCAGCATCTGTGGAGAACATTGATCGGAGATGTTTCAGGTTGAGGCCCTACTTGAGACTGATTATAGAAGAGTCGTTGGGAGAAAATTGGAAAAGAGCTGCGGATGGGACAAAGCCAGGCAAATGATTGATGGATGCAGGCTACACAAGTCCACAACTTATAGGAGTAGAATTAGGCCATTCGGCCCATCGAGTCCACTCCGCCATTCAATCATGGCTGATCTTTGCCTCCTAATCCCATTTTCTTGCCATCTCCCCATTACCCTTGACACCTATTCTATTCAAGAATCTGTCTATCTCTGCCTAGTATATATCCACTGACTTGGCTTCCACAGCCCTCTGTGGCAATGAGTTCCACAGATTAACTATCCTCTGAAACAATGTACATTTTGACCACAATTTACACCTATATTGCCAATGCTCCCATGAGCATTAAAAAGGTCTTGATATTAGACACATCCAATATTTAAAGGTTCTCAGTTACCACAAAGGGTAAGATAATCTAATGGCTTCACAGTGCTAACAATTTTACAGGATAAAAACAGACGAACAAAATCTTACATTTGCAAGTCCTTGAATAAAATCATTTTGCAAGTGTCATCAGTCAAAAACATTTGATAGCCAAAGAAAGTAGTATTGCATACCAGCAACCAGAGCATAAGGAGGTTTTAAGGAACATGTCCAAAAAGAGCAAGTTGAAGCAGGAGGAAATCTTGGAACCTCTAAAACGTTGGGCGTTACAAGTTGAGGGCATCCACATGACTATGGTGCAAAAACCGAATAGAACAAGATTCCGAAACTAGCGTGCAGATTTCAGAAAGGGTTCCACTTCCAATTTAAAACATCCCCCACAAAAATTTAAAAATTCTCCACAACATAACTTTATAACTAAGAACTTTGTCTGAAGAAGGGTTCGACCCGAAACGTTGCCTATTTCCTTCCATCCATAGATGCTGCCTCACCTGCTGAGTTTCTCCAGCATTTTTGTCTACCTTTGTAACTACCTCCCCTAGTTTGAGTTTTGCCAACTAATGGAAAAATTACAATATCAACCCAGTCATGTCCCAAAGGTCATGTTATGATCTGTTCAATAAGATCACCCTCACCTCTTATTATACCAAACTCTAAAGAAATTAAATTTCATATCTTATGCTGCTTGCAACACTCTCATTCCCAGAAATTAGCCATGTGGATTTTTTGGATACCTTATGGGCCTGTCCCACTTAGGCGACTTTTTAGGCGACTGCAGGAGACTGTGCAGTCGCCACATGTTCGCAGATGTTTGCCGTGAGTCGCCTTCATGGTCGTGAGGATTTCCCACATTCTGGGAACTAGTCGCGGCCTCATTATGGTCGCTGAGAAATTTTCAACGTGTTGTACAATTAGCGGCGACTAGATGAAGTCGCCATGGAGAGTAGCGAGAATTCTCGAGCCGTAGGTGGGTTGCAAGGAGGTCCTAGTGGGTTGCCAGGAGGTCGAAGGTTCTCTTAGGTTCTCGTAGGTTGTAGCCAGTGCAGACTGGTGAATTTCATTGGCTCATTGGGGGAAAAAAACGTAAGCAGTAGTTTTCAGAACCAAGGATAACCGACCAGTAATGTTAAATGTGCGCCGAACTTCACAGCTGTGTATCTCTGGCTTATTAAAAGTTGTCTGGCTTCTTAAAAGCTGTCTCCACTCCTTCTCCCCCCTTCTCCCCATCTCTTTTAAAGGACTTACCGTACACTGCTAGCCATCTTAATTACAGCGCCAACCTTCCTGTTCATTGCGGTGTGTGTCTGTATCACCTTGGCTTTGCGCCGTGTGAATTTCAGACAGTGCTCCCCCCCCCCCCCGCTTGCCCTGGCCCCCTGTGTGTTTGTCTGTGTCTGTGTGTGTTCCACTCTGACAGTCGCCGTTCCAGTTCCCGGTTTTTCAGGTGAAAATCGCCTAAGTCGGACAGGCCCATTAGGTTCAAAATTACATGCAGTGCTCCAGCTGTGACCTCAACAGTACCCTGTACACTTGTAACAACATTTCCGCATTTTAAACTTATGGTGATGCAATCAGTTTTAAGTTGTAGTAGCATGAAATGATGGATATTCATATTAAATCACCAAGTGAAATGCCAGCAGTGGGTCATGCGTAGTCATATCTTCCAAATCCAACTTAGTCTATGATATGGGAGACATCTCCCTTGTCTTTACACAGTGAGCTATATTTGGGCTTAGACACTTCACAGAGTGCAGAGTTCACCATCTCAAATACAACTTACGTGTTGACCAGTAGTAACTTAGTAACCAGATTGTTGATACTGCAGAAATGCAACTCAATTAAGATGTGTTGGCCTGCAAAAATAAAATACACTTAAAAAAAGTAGTATTATATAGGTGACAATTACCACTTGTTATATGTCTATTAAAAACTATGTGGTATCAAATAGCCAATGATTAAGGTTAAACCAGAGAGTATAATTTCAGAAGAAAGTGGTAAACATCTCAACTGCAATTTTAAAACAGGCCCAGTCAACATTACAAATAAATCAATCTGTTTCTAATTGACAAATTAGATTTATTAAAATTAATACTTTCTGCAGAGCATTGAATTGCCAAATTGAAATGATTATTTTTCTTGAGCAGCTTGTGGCTGTGGCTGTAAATCCAAGGTGAGTGGAAGACATTTGATTGAAGATGTTATTACGTTATCCCCCAACTTCGTCTTTGCTTCAGAACAAGCCACAACCTGTTCAGCCTTCCCCATTTTAACATAATCCACCATTTCACACTTAAAAATTTGGAAATTCACATTCTATTTACACATTCATTCTACAATTTTGATGGAATCCTGTTTAAATTCTTTCAAAGGTTGCAAGCATAACTGGTCAGACAAGCACATATTATCAATTGCTAATTATTCCTGCAAAGGTTGTGGTGAGATTGTGTCCTGGATCACTATGGCTCATGCGGTACAGGGCTTACACATTGCTACTGTTTACAGAATTTACGTCACAAAACGACAAGAAAGAAATCATATTTCCAAGAATCTAAATGACGTAGATAGGATCTTGCTGGTGTTTAGATGTACCCGTCCTGTTCTTCATAAATCATCAAGGTCACAGGTTTGGAAGATGCTGTCAAGCATGCTTCAGCAAGTTGCTGTAGTCTATCATGAAGACAGCAGATTGCGCAGTCTATGTTTATGAAGTGCATTATTTATAATGATTAAATGTTTAAGAAGGAACTGCAAATGCTGGAGAAACTCAGCGGGTGAGGCAGCATCTATGGAGCGAAGGAGATAGGCAACGTTTCGGGTCAAGACTCTTCTTCAGACTGGATAGGCAACGTTTTGGGTTGAGACCCTTCTTCAGACTCAATTCAGATTTATAATGATGGTCAACGTGCTAAAAAAATTAAAGAACACCACAGCAACAGTACATTACAGTGCCTTCCATAATGTTTGGGACAAAGACCCATCATTTAATTATTTGCCTCTGTACTCCACAATTTGAGATTTGCAATAGAAAAAAATCACATGTGGTTAAAGTGCATTGTCAGATTTTAATTAAGGCCATTTTTTATACATTTTCGTTTCACCATGTAGAAATTACAGCAATGTTTATACATAGGTCTGTCTGTCCCCCCCCCCCCCCCCACCCTTTTCAGGGCACCATAATGTTTGGGACATAGCAATGTCATGTAAATGAAAGTAGTCATGTTTAGTATTTTGTTCCATTCCTTTGCATGCATGACTACTTGAAGTCTGCGATTCATGGATATCACCAGTTGCTGGGTGTTTTCTCTGGTAATGCTCTGCCAGACCTGTATTGCAGCAATCTTTACCCAATGCTTGTTTTGGGGCTAGTTCCCTTCAGTTTTCTCTTCAGCATATACAAGGCATGCTCAATTGGGTTCAGATCGGGTGATTGACTTGGCCACTCAAGAATTTACCCTTTTTTTAGCTTTGAAAAACTCTGTTGCTTTAGCGGTATGTTTGGGATCATTGTCTTGTTGTAGAATGAACTGCCGGCCAATGAGTTTTGAGGCATGTGCTTGAACCTGAGCAGATATGATGTGTCTATACACTTCAGAATTCATTATGCTACTACCATCATCAATGGAAGATAAGCGAGCCAGTACCTTCAGCAGCCATACATGCCCAGACTATAACACCCCCACCACTGTGTTTCACAGATGAGGTGGTATGCTTTGGATCTTGGGCAGTTCCTTCTCTACTCCATACTTTGCTCTTGCCATCACTCTGATACAAGTTCATCTTTGTCTCATCTGTCCACAGACCCTTTTCCAGAACTGTGGTTGCTCTTTTAAGTACTTCTTGGCAAACTGTAACCTGGTCATCCTATTTTTGCAGCTAACCAGTGGTTTGCATCTTGCAGTGTGCCTCTGTATTTCATCGACCTCACTAAGGCCTTCGACTCGGTATCAAGGGAACTCTTATGGCATGTCCTATCCACCTATGGATGTCTTGTAAAGTACATTTGAATCCTGAGACACCTCATGGCCAGCAACAGCAACTGTGAGCCGTTTCAAGTCAGATCAGGGGTGAAACAGGGATGTATGATTGCCCCAACACTGTTCACCATCTTCATTACGACACCATCCACATCATCAAGGACGACCAAACCCCAGGAATCGAAATTGCCTACAGAACAGATGGCACACTTTTCAATCTTGCCCGTCTCAAGTCCAAAATAAGACATCTATGAGGTCCCTCATCGAGTTCCGATACGCGGACGACAACTGTGTTGCAGCTCTCAGAAAATCATCTGCAACAGATCCTGACTGCCTTCAACAGTGCATACACGAAACTTGGACATCATCAACTCCAAGAAGACTCAGGTTATCTACCAATCGTCACCAACTGAGTCATATCGGAAAGAACCATCAATTCAACTTGGTGAAACAACCCTGGAAAATGTGGATCACTTTCCGTACCTTGGAAGTCACCTCTCCTCCAATGTTGACTTTGATGACGAGATCCAGCATCGTCTTCAGTGTGGTGGAACAGCTTTTGAACGCCTTCGAACGAGTCTTTCTAAATCATGACTTCCGAACAGACACCAAAATGTTAGTGTACAAGGCAGCGGTGATTCCAATGCTCCTGTATGCATCAGAAACTGGACAACATACTGACACCATCTGAAAACACTTGAAAAGTTCCATCAACGATGTCTTCGAAGTAGCTTAAATATTAGCTGAGAAGACAGAAGAACCAACGTCAGCGTGCTGAATGAAGCAAAAACATCTAGCATCGAAGCCTTCGTCATCAAGAACCAACTAAGATGGGTCGGTCATGTTGTTTGGATGGAAGACGAGCGTTC
>JAXLNO010000648.1:0-65344 GCA_038087875.1 Malacoraja senta
CCTCATAGTATGAATTATTTTTCCCCCATTCGACATTGAATAGACATATTAGTGCTGAATTAAAATTATTTATTGTAGCTTATTTTAGGCATACAATGTCCAAGTTGTAGTTCCTATGTATTATATAAAATAACGATTTAGACGGTTACGACATTATAGACCAGAGAGAGTGGAAGTTTGTTGGAAAGGTGATAAATTAAGTGATAGTTTCTAATGGGGTATAATAACAGTTTAATGGGATTCCATTTTTAACTGTATGATATGTTTCTTTTGCTCCATTTATTTAAAATGATATGTACAAAACTGATTCCTTAGATTCTCTTATTTTTTTAAATAAATAGAATCATGTAAGGAAAGTTCACGTTTACAAGTGGTGTGTAGCTATATTATTGTAAAATGGTTACATGCAGAACCATATGTTGAGTTGCATGTGATCTTGACTTAAATGCAGTTCAATAGATTATTGAATTTGAGGAATTAAGTTACATGTTAATATCTGTAACTTGAATCAATTATAAGTAAACAATTAAAAACTTGCAATTGCATTATTTTTGCAGCAAATGATTATGAATTTTCCAATGGCATGAAATAAAACTTGGGTATTAAATTATTTTGATAAAAAGCAGTATGTTGTTAAATATAAGAATGTTGGTATGATGTGAGTATAATATTATAGAGTTCACAGATACATTGCTAAAACCATGAATTTACTCTGGTATTCTCACATAACCATCTCCCATAACCAAGTAGTTTCTGATTAAGGGTTAAACATTTTTGGGGATTAATGTACTCTCCCAAAATATGGCCCCCCAAAATATGGCCTCCCAATAGGCAGTCTTGGCAAACAAATGTAACCATTGGGGTATTCTGCCAAATTGATAGGATTTTCTTCAAGCCGTATCTCAGTCAGTTGGTTTCGAATATAACTGGCATCCATGGGTTTACAAAATGTATTATCCGTAATAGAAGATATATTGTTGTGCTGAAAAATAAAAACAAATGGTTACAAGAAAAGAAACAATTCTGATTTAAATTAATTTAAAGCTTTTGTGGTCCTTGAAAAATATTGAAATGAAATATTGTTTGATAATTAGTCATTTGCTTTGAATTTTCTATTTTGTATTGTAAATGGTCATATTTTCTTGTAGATTTTGACCACAGGTACTTGAATATGATTTTGTATAAATCAGAATCTCTTGACTTTTAATAACTATAGACACCTCACAGCAAGGTGGGTTACTCATTGCACATCTCTTAGTATTTGGAACAGATACAGGGCTGTGAAAAATGTGGCCAATAGATTTCTCTTTTGTTGTGCATCAGTGGTGGTCTATTAATTGATTAAAGAGTCACTGTTCTTTGGGTAAGGCCCCAAACACAGCATTTCCACATTCAGTTTTGAGCTTTGCAACTACAGTTCTGTTATAATTAGTGGATAATTTCAATTTTAGATAGAAATGCTGACTGCTTATAATTGTTTTCACAAAAGCCCTGTAATTTCCATTCATGGCAGTGAAGAATGTCTTTTATTTGTCGCTGATTCTAAGAGCCCTTTACAAATCTTGTGACTGTGTGGACACTCTATGGTGCTCATGAAAATAAAAATAAAAATCCTGTGAATAAACTTATTATAATTGTGCAATCCATAAGATTAGCTCTATCGTGTAAATAGACCTACAAATACAGTACAATGGTTATTTACTAGAGTGATCATTCTTTATATTATACTGATAAATGTTGCCTTTTTTTGCTGGAATATAACCTCTCTGTTCAAATGATTTGTCTGAAATGAAAATTTGTTTTTTGGAAGCCAACTGGGATCTTGATCGGTTGGCCAGGTAGAGTTGATGAAATTTAATATAGAGAAATGTGAGGTGTTGCATTTTGGAAAATCTAACATGTGGTCATGTTGCAGTTATTTAAAACATTGTAGTGTACCTGGACTTTCAGAAAGCATTTGATAAGGTCCACATGGGAGATTAGTGGGCAAAATTAGGGCACATGGTATTGGGGGTAGGGTGCTGACATGGATAGAGAAGTGGTTGGCAGACAGGAAACAAAGAGTAGGGATTTTACGGGTCCCTTTCAGAATGGCAGGCAGTGACTAGTGGGGTACCGCAAGTCTCGGTGCTGGGACCGCAGCTATTTTCAATATACATCAATGATTTGGATGAAGGGATTCAAAGTAACATTAGCAAATTTGCAGATCACACAAAGCTGGGTGGCAGTGTGAACTGTGAGGAGGATGCTATGAGAATGCAGGGTGACTGGGACAGGTTGGGGGAAGTGGGCAGATGCATGGCAGATGAAGTTTAATGCGGATAAATGTGAGGTTATCCACTTTGGTAGCAAAAACAGGAAGGCAGATTACTATCTAAATGGCGTCAAGTTGGGAAAAGGGGAAGTACAACGGGATCGGGGGTCCTTGTACATCAGTCAATGAAAGTAAGCATGCAAGGTTCAGCAGGCAGTGAAGAAAGCGAATGGGCATGTTGGCCTTTATAACAAGAGTAAACGAATATAGGAACAAAGAGGTCCTTCTGCAGTTGTACAGAGCCCTAGTGAGACCACACCTGGAGTATTGTGTGCAGTTTTGGTCCCCTAATTTGAGGAAGGACATTCTTGCTATTGAGGGAGTGCAGCGTAGGTTTACAAGGTTAATTCCTGGGATGTCATATGCTGAGAGAATGGAGCAGCTGGGCTTGTACACTCTGGAGTTTAGAAGGATGAGAGGGTATCTCATTGAAACATATAAGATTGTACGGGCTTGGACACGCTAGAGGCAGGAAACATGTTCCCGATGTTGGGTGAGTCCAGAACTAGGGGCCACAGTTTAAGAATAAGGAGTAAGCCATTTAGAACTGAGCGAGGAAACACTTTTTCTCACAGAGAGTGGTGAGTCTGTGGAATTCTCTCCCTCAGAGGGCGGTGGAGGCGGGTTCTCTGGATGCTTTCAAGGGAGAGCTAGATAGGGCTCTTAAAAATAGCTGGAGTCGGGGGATGTGGGGAGAAGGCAGGAACGGGTACTGATTGGGGATGATCAGCCATGATCACATTGAATGGCGGTGCTGGCTCGAAGGGCCGAATGGCCTACTCCTGCACCTATTGTTTATTGTCTATTGGGGAAGCCACATTGGAGTATTGTGTTCAATTCTGGGCACCATGTTACAGGAAAGATGTTGC
Source organism: Malacoraja senta (assembly GCA_038087875.1). Classification (NCBI taxonomy): domain Eukaryota; kingdom Metazoa; phylum Chordata; class Chondrichthyes; order Rajiformes; family Rajidae; genus Malacoraja; species Malacoraja senta. Next base: position 3,184 of record JAXLNO010000648.1, read on the forward strand.
CAATTTGGAAAGGGTACAGAGAGGATTTACAAGGATGTTGCCAGGGACTTGACGGTCTGAACTACAGGGAGTGTTTGAGCAGGCTGCTACTCTATTCCTTGGAGCGCAGGAGGATGTAGGGGATCTTATAGAAATGTGTAAAATTATGAGAGGAATAGGGTGGGTGGACGCACAGTCTCGTGCCCAGAGTAAGGGAAATCGAGATCCAGAGGACATAGGTTTTAAGGTGAAGGGGGAAAGATTTTAATAGGAATCTTAGGGGTAACTTTTTCACAGAGAGGGTGGTGGGTGTATGGACGTGCTGCCAGAGGAGGTAGTTGAATCAGGGATTATTGCAACGTTTAAGAAACAATTAAACAGGTACATGGTTTGGACAGATTTGGAGAGAATATGGGCCAAATGCAGGTATGTGGGACTAGTGTAGGTGGGACATGCTGGTTGTTGTTGGCATGTTGGGCCGAGGGGCCTGTTTCCATGTTGTATGACTCTTAATTGTTTTGGGGGAATGTATACAAGCTTGTTGGAATATTAATATTCTCCTGTTTGTATTTCTTTCTGTTCTTTTATATTTACATAATGTAAAGAAATATTCTCAGGCACTACTTCAATTTCAACATAATGTTATACAAATGACCTGTAAGTGAAGTATATGAAGGCTCTGTGGCAAATTAGCAGGTACTTTGTCCAGTCGATTGTATCCCAGATAAAGATTCCGCAGTTTTGACAAGTTCTGCAAAAAGAAAGAAAGTCAGTGTTGTCAGATTTATTTCTATAAAATTGAAAATTGTGAAATGAATTATTTGTGTAAATGAATAATAAATTGCATAATCTTAAACTGTACAGGTTGGTTCCTGAAATACCAGTACTGATGTGTGAAGAATGATTGAGAAATTATGCATATGCGTAAGAATTTAGAAGAATAAGATGGGCCCTGTTTGAAACACTTCAGATCCTGATGCGACTGGACAGATTAGATGCAAGAAAGATAATCCTGAATAGAGATTACAATATAAAAAGGTAGGGTTGGCCATTTTGGATTGAGAGGAAGAGAAATTTCTTCACCGAAGAGTGACAAATATGTGGAATTATGTACCAGAGGAATTGCGCACCCAACATTATGCTTTTCAAACCAAATCATTAAATAAATACGAGGAAGAGTTAAAAATAATATTAGTGCTAAATAGATCAAGGAATATGGGACAAAAGGAAGAACAGGGTACTTTATTTGAATGACACGTTATGATGGTATTGAATGGTGTAGCTAGCGCGAAGAGCTAAGTGGCATGTTCTTGATCTAAATTACTATTTTTCATTTTCCAAATGATATTTAAAATTCCATTTCTATTGATTTTATAGATTTAAATTAAATGTGAGTTCATTTATAGACATAAACTTAGACTATAGACAATAGGTGCAGGAGTATGCTATTCGGCCCTTCGAGCCACTGTGATCATGGCTGATCATCCACAATCAGTATCCCGTTCCTGCCTTCTCCCCATATCCCTTCACTCCACTATCTGTAAGAGCTCTATCTATCTCTTGAAAGCATACAGAGAATCGGCCTCCACTGCCTTCTGAGGTAGAGAATTCCACAGATTCACAACTATCTCGGTGAAAAAGTTTTCCCTCATCTCCGTTCTAAATAGCCGACCCCTTATTCTTAAACTGTGTCCCCTGGTTCTGGTCTCCGCCAACATCGGGAACATGTTTCCTGCCTCGAGCGTGTCCAAACCCTTAATAATCTTATATGTTTCAATAAGATGCCCTCTCATCCTTCTTAATTCCAGTGTATACAAGCCCAGTCGCTCCATTCTTTCAACATATGAAAGTCCCGCCATCCCGGGAATTAACCTCGTGAACCTATGCTGCACTCCCTCAATAGCAAGAATGTCCTTCCTCAAATTTGGAGACCAAAACTGCACAGAATACTCCAGGTGTGGTCTCACTAAGGCCCAGTAAAACTGTAGAAGGACCTCTTTGCTCCTATACTCAACTCCTCTTGTTATGAAGGCCAACATGACATTAGCTTTCTTCACTGCCTGCTGTACCGGCATGCTTACTTTCAGTGACTGATGAACAAGGACACCCAGATCATGTTATACTTCCCCTTTTCCTAACATGACACCGTTCAGATAATAATTTGCCTTCCTGTTCTTGCATCCAATGTGGATAACCTCACATTTATCCACATTAAACTGTATCTGCCATGCATCTGCCCACTCACCCAACCTGTCCAAGTCACCCTGCATCCTCAGAGCATCCTCCTCACAGTTCACACTGCCTCCCAGCTTTGTGTCATCTGCAAATTTGCTAATGTTACTCTTAATGCCTTCATCTAAATCATTAATGCACATTGTAAATAGCTGCGGTCCCAGCACCGAGCCTTGCAGTACCCCACTAGTCATTGCCTGCCATTCTGAAAGGGACCTGTTAATCCCTACTCTGTCTCCTGTCTGCCAACCAATTTTCTATCCATGTCAGTACCTTACCCCCAATACCATATGCTCTAATTTTGCCCACTAATCTCCTATGTGGGACCTTATCAAAGGCTTTCTGAAAGTCCAGGTTCACTACATCCACTGGCTCTCCCTTGTCCTAGTTACATGCTCAAAAAATTCCAGATGATTAGTCAAGTATGATTTCCCCTTCGTAAATCCATGCTGACTCGGACCGATCCTGTTACTGCTATCCAAATGTGCCGCTATTTCATCTTTTATAATTGACTCCAGCATCTTCCCCACCACTGATGTGTGGGGTAACTGGTCTATAATTCCCTGTTTCCCTCTCCCTCCTTTCTTCAAAAGTGGGATAACATTAGCTCCCCTCCAATCCACAGGAACTGATCCTAAATCTATAGAACATTGGAAAATGATCACCAATGCGTCCACGATTTCTAGAGCCACTTCCTTAAGTACCCTGGGATGCAGACCATCAGGCCCAGGGGATTTATCAGCCTTCAGTCCCATCAGTCTATCCAACACCATTTCCTGCCTAATGTGAATTTCCTTCACTTCCTCCGTCACCCGAGGTCCTGTGGCCACTAGTACATCTGGGAGATTGTTTGTGTCTTCCTTAGTACCTGTTCAACTCGTCTGCCATTTCCTTGTTCCCCATAATAAATGTACCTGTTTCTGTCGTCTGTGGACAAAACATAAAGTGTATGTTTTGTGCACTTTACATTCCGTTAGCCTTTAACAAGGTTCCACATGAGGAATCTAATCCAAAGGTTTAGTGCTCCTGGGATCTAAAGAAGGTTGGCAAATTAAATTTAAAATTGGCTTAGTAATGAATGAGGCAGAAGGTCTCTGTGGAGGGTTGTTTTTGTGGTGACCACAGAAAATAATGCTAGGAAAATCAAAGTGTGGTATGTACACTAATTCTTTGACTATGAATGCAGTAAATAGGATTAGTAAAGTTTGAGATGGCACAAACATTTGTAGTATTGTTTTAAATGATGCTGACAGTCACAGATTGTAGGATTATAGTGATTTAAAATGGGAAGAGAGTAATGGTAGATACAATTTAATCCTGATATGAGATGCTGCATTCTGGAATGAGTAAAAAGCTTAGTATGTGCATCATGAATGGAGACCTCTCAGCAATATTAATAAATGGAGAGGCCCTGGTGAACATGTTTAATGAATGCTGAAGTTGGAAGAAGGTAGATAAGGTGGTGAAGGAGGCATCTGGGATGCTTGCCATTATTAGTCATGGTATAGAAAACAAGAACATGGAGATCATGATCCCATTTTATTTAAAATTGGTTAGGCCTTTTGTCATGATTACAGGACTAGGGTTTACTGAGGAAGAATATACAAGGCCCAGTCTTGCTCTAAAGAATATTTTAGTTATGCACCTCCATGATATTTCATCAACTTTCTGTCAAGTCGAGTTAATTGTCATATGTAAAAGTACGGTGCAGTACAGGTACAATGAAAATCTCGCTTGGAGCAACATCATGGGATGTACAGTGGCTTGCAAAAGTTTTCATACCCCTTGAACTTTTCCACATTTTGTCACGTTACAACCACAAACGTAAATGCATTTTATTGGGATTTTATGTGATAGACCAACACAAAGTGGTGCATAATTGTGAAGTGGAAGGAAAATGATACATGGTTTTCAAATTTGTTTACAAATAAAAAACTGAAAAGTGTCGCGTGCAAAAGTATTCAGCCCCCCTGAGTCAATACTTTGTAGAACCACCTTTCGCTGCAATTACAGCTGCAAGTCTTTTGGGGTATGTCTCTACCAGCATTGCACATCTAAAGACTGACATTTTTGCCCATTCTTCTTTGCAAAATAGCTCAAGCTCAGTCAGATTGGATGGAGAGCGTCTGTGAACAGCAATTTTCAAGTCTTGCCAGAGATTCTCAATTGGATTTAGGTCTGGACTTTGACTGGGCCATTCTAACACATGAATATGCTTTGATCTAAACCATTCCATTGTAGCTCTGGCTGTATGTTTAGGGTCGTTGTACTGCTGGAAGGTGAACCTCCGCCCCAGTCTCAAGTCTTTTGCAGACTCTAACAGGTTTTCATCCAAGTATTTGGCTCCATCCATCTTCCCATCAACTCTGACCAGCTTCCCTGTCCCTGCTGAAGAAAAGCATCTCCACAGCATGATGCTGCCACCACCATGTTTCACAGTGGGGATGGTGTGTTCTGGGTGGTGTGCAGTGTTAGGTTTCCGCCACACATAGCGTTTTGCATTTAGGCCAAAAACTTCAATTTTGGTCTCATCTGACCAGACCACCTTCCTCCACATGTTGGCTGTGTCCCCCACATGGCTTGTGGCAAACTGCAAACGGGACTTCTTATGGCTTTTTTTCAACAATGGCTTTCTTCTTGCCACTCTTCCATAAAGGCCCGATTTGTGGAGTGCACGACTAATAGTTGTCCTGTGGACAGATTCTCCCACCTGAGCTGTGGATCTCTGCAGCTCCTCCAGAGTTACCATGGGCCTCTTGGCTGATTCTCTGATCAATGCTCTCCTTGCCCGGCCTGTCAGTTTAGGTGGACGGCCATGTCTTGGTAGGTTTGCAGTTGTGCCATACTCTTTCCATTTTCGGATGATGGATTGAACAGTGCTCCGTGAGATGTTCAAAGCTTGGGATATTTTTTTATAACCTAACCCTGCTTTAAACTTCTCCACAACTTTATCCCTGACCTGTCTGGTGTGTTCCTTGGGCTTCATGATGCTGTTTGTTCACTAATGTTCTCTAACAAACCTCTGAGGCCTTCACAGAACAGCTGTATTTATACTGAGATTAGATTACACACAAATGGACTCTATTTACTAATTAGGTGACTTCTGAAGGCAATTGGTTGCACTGGATTTTATTTAGGGGTATCAGAGTAAAGGGGGCTGAATACGTTTGCACGTGACACTTTTCAATTTTTTATTTGTAAAAAAATCTGAAAACCATGTATCATTTTCCTTCTACTTCACAATTATGCGCCACTTTGTGTTGGTTTATCACATAAAATCCCAATAAAATACATTTACGTGTGTGTTTGTAACGTGACAAAATGTGGAAAAGTTCAAGGGGTATGAATACTTTTGCAAGCCACTGTATATACAGGCAACACACAAAAACATAAATTCTAACAGAGAGTGTAAAATAAAAAACACATTTAGAAAACAAGTTATGATACGATAAAACTTTATTTATCCCAGGAGGGAAATGTAATAGTAATGTAAGAGATGGGCCATATTATTCCATGGCTGAGATGGGATTAGGGTTCTGCAGATCATTCAAGAACCCGAGAGCTGTAGGAAAATTGCTGTCCTTGAACCTGATAGTGTGGGATATCGTGCTTCTAGCTAACAGTACCATGTGAAAATGGCATAGCAAGGATGGTGGGGATCCTTTATGATAGATGCCACCTTCTTGAGCTTCATATAGATGCTTTCGATGGTGGGGACAGCTGTACCAGTGATGGACCAGGCTAAGGCCCCCGCTCTCTGCAGCCTCTTGCATAGAAATTTCAATTTCAGGCCATGATGCAAGCAGTCAGGATTTTTTCCACATTGCAACTGCAAAGGTTTGTTTGAGTATTTGGTAAAGTATTGAATTTCTTTAAACTTCACAAAAATTAGAAGTGCTAATACGCCTTCTTCATGATGACAAATGGCTGAGGGTACGTCACCCACAATATTAACTCCCAGGAATTTGAAGCTGCTAATTCTTTCCACAAGCAACCCACCAATTAAAACTTGCACATAACATCCTGACTTCTCCTTTCTGAAGTTAACGATTAGTTCCTTGGTCTTGTTGACATGGAGCAAGAGGTTGGTGTTGCAGCACTGCTCAACCATGTGTTCTATCTCTCTCTTGTATACTGACTCATCACCGCCCGTTGTTTGGCCAACGTTGGTGTCGCTGGAAAATTTCTACAAGGCTTTGAAGCTGTGCTTAGCTGCACAGTCATCTGTGTAAAGAAAATAGGGGGCTAAGCAAGCAGCTTTGAGGTGGACCTGTGTTGGTCACCAAGGAGGAGAAGTTATTAATGCAATGTACTGATGAGGAAGTTAAGGTTCCAGTTACAGAGGAAGGGACTGAGGCCCAGATCTCAGAGCTTGGAGATTAGTTTGGAGGGGATGATATTGTTGGACGCCAATGATATTCAGATGGTCTAGAGCAGAGAGGAGAAAAAGTGAGATAGCATCTGCTGTTGACCTGAGAAATTGGAGCGGCACCAAGTAATTTCTGAGGCAAGTGTTGATTTGTACTATAACCAACCTCTCAAAGCACTTCTTTACAGTGGATGCAAGTTCAATGGACTAGGTACACTACCTTCCACCCTGCTTCTTGCAAATATGCTATTTCCTACTCTCAATTCCTCCAACTCCACTGCATCTGCTCCCAAGATGAGGCTTTCCATTCCAGATCATCAGAGATGTCCTCTTTCTTTGGTAAACAAGGTGTTCCCCCTTCTGTCGCAGATGGATCCCTCTCCCACATCTCCTCTCTGTCCTATAGTTCTGCTCTTCTCCCCTTTCCCCCAGATGGAGTGAGGATAGAGCACCCCTGGTCCTCCAGTCTCCGCATCCAACATCTTCCCATCTCCACCACTTTCCACCTTTCGTGAAGACCGCAACTCATCGCGGACCTCTCTGCAACTCATCAGTCCACTCACCCCTTCCCACCCAAACCACCCCTTCTATAAATACTTTCTCCTGCAACTGCAGGAGACAACTCCAGGTTCACATGCACCTCCTCTAAACTCCTCTACAACATCCAGTGTTTCCGATGTGCTCTCCAGTATATCAGCGAGACCAAGTGTAGACTCAGTCGAATACTTGCCGTTGGTCCACCAAGACCTATTGAATCTCCCGGTTGCTAACCATTTTAACTCCACTTTCCATTGCCATACTAACCTTTCTATATTGAGCTTCCTCCTTTGCCAGAGCGAGGCCAAACGCAAACTGGAGGAACAGCATCTCATATTCCATTTGGGAAGCTTACAATCCAACGGTTGAACATTGAATTCTCCAATTTTAGGTTATCTCTCACAACCCTCCCCCCCCCCCCCCCCCTTCTCTCCCCTGCCTTCATCCCCTGTGCCCCACCTGGTCTCATGCTTATTTCTTTCCTCCTTCTCCTCTTATACTCCTTCCTCTAACTTCCCAGTTTGCAACTCCTCAATCCTATCTCACATTTTCTATTTTATTTTATCTGGTCTTTGTTCCAACCATCCGCCCATGAACCCCCCCCCCCCCCCCCGTACTTGTGTCCACCTATTACCTTGCCACGCTTTGTCCTGTTTTGCCTCTCTCCCAGCTTCACCCTCCCATCCACCACAATCAGTCTGAAGATGGGTCACCTATCCATGTTCTCCAGAGATGGAGCTTGACCCTCTGAGTCATTCAAGAACTTTGTGTCCTTTTGTGTAAACCAGCATCTGCAGTTTCTACTATTAACGAAAGCCATTGTTGACATTTTTTTTTTGTCTGGTCTTGATGTGAAGGTTGATGCAGAACCTACAGTTTTTAATCTGGATGCTGAAGACCATGAGAGTTCTGCAGGGTTGGGGGCTTCTTCGAAATTTAAAAAATAAGCCTTGATAGTGTCAGCGTCTGTGAAGTCAGTTCCAATTTTTTTTTTTCTTTTAAAAACACAGACTCATTGAAGGTTGTTACTGTGACATTTCCCCTCTCTTAATTTCTTCCTAATTTATCTGGTTAAAAAGATCAGTACCTTTTAAATTGTGGATAATGATGCTATTAGGTTGTATCTTTTGGGATCATTTTGTGACTTTACTGTTTTAGGAGTTGCAATAACTTGACAGTGTTGCTACACTTAATGGTTTGGAAGTGTGGAAATGGCATGTGTTACCATGCAACAGTCTGTAAATCCCAAATAGGAATTGGTCAAAGATTTACAGGAAGAAAAGACAGTGCTGGTGAATATTTGGAGTGGATAGATATGAATAGAACAAGGCCAGTGCGCTTCCATCAATTTGGATCATGATGGAGTGACGTAGGAAAAGTTCAGCCAGAAGGTACAAATAAATTAAACTGGAGAATCAAGGATATCTTAGTAAAGGTCACTTAGTATTTTGTAGGTGATTTTGAACTGTACTGTTCAATACTGCGGCAAAGATGGAGCCATGCCAAGATGCTCAAAGACAGTCAACTGGCTTGTTTCAAACGACAGGTGTAGGAAGGAATTACAGATGCTGTTTTACACCGAAGATAGACACAAAATGTTGGATTAACATCTATCTGCTTTGATCTGCTGTTTTTCACACCCTACCCCTCCATATCTCTAGTGTCCCACCCCTGACTCTGCAGTCTGAAGAAGGGTCTCGACCTGTAACATCACCCATTTCTTTACTCCAGAGATGCTGCCTGTCCCGCTGAGTTAATCCAGCAATTTGTGTCTTTCTTTCGTTTCAAATGACAATTGGACATGAAAATATGGACTTGGACAGACTGTTTGTCCATGCTTATCAGCTAGATAAGAGCAAAAAAGTTCTAAAACATGGAACCCCAAAGGGAATTTAAAATGATATTCAAAAGTATATCCTTAAAAGATTACCTTAAAAGCATTACGTTTTATTCCATTGCTTTTGATGCGGTTGTATTGTGCGCTCAGTGTTCCAAGTTTTGGTGGTAAAGCAGGCAAACGGATCAGTTTGTTTTCACAAAGTGTCAAATGCTCCAGTTCTGGAAGTTGTGAGAAGGCCTTATCTTCTATTTCAGTAATTTGGTTGCCACTCAGGTCGATCCTTTTCAAAGTTGCTTTATTTAGTATAAAGAAAATAAATATGATTTGAGTATCAGTTTTACTATTTATATGGCTTGAATAGTTTCCCAAAATTTTAAGGTTCTTGCACTCACAATACATTTTTTCTTATTCTATTTTGCAAATCATTAACTATCACCCATCTGGCATGCAACCCCCCCACCCCTCTCTCACATACACACATGCACCCTGCCCTTGTGCACCACTGTACACACGTGTGTGCGTGCATGCGCACAAATATGTGCACACGCACACACGCTCAATAATGTCAGACATTGATCTCTGAATAATAATTGTGTGGTCTCATACTTAGTTATTAGTTCATTTTCCAATATCTGTATTTGCAAATCTATATTTCTGTTTTTTAATTAATATTTTTATTAGAAGCTGTGTACAGTAATATAAACCGCGGCATATGACAAAATAAATTTATTGTAAATCCTCCATTTTAAATTTAACAAAAAAGAAATAGAACAAGAGAGAAAGAGCGAGAAAGAAAGAAAGTGAAAGAAATTGTGAATGTGTAAACCCCTAAACTACCAAATAGTGCAGTCCAGGAGTGAATAAGTAAAAGCCTAAAAAAGAATAAGAAGACAAAAACGAAGAATAATAAAGAAGAAGAAAAAAAAGTGTTGATATACCTGCTTCATTTCTCACCACACCCATCACCCTGTCCGTGAATCGGTTTAGCAAATCTATATTTCTACATCGCGTTATATGCAAGCAGCTTATATTGGTAAACTGACACTTCAAAGCTTTTCACTTTGTAATTCAAGCCATGCGGTTCCACCCGTGTATTCTATTACAGTTGTTATTTAATCCATACATGCATGTTAAAATCTCCCACAGCGATATATACTTCTGATGCGTTGCCAGTACAATATACAGTGCCCTCCATAATGTTTGGGCCAAAGACCCATCATTTATTTATTTGCCTCTGTACTCCACAATTTGAGATTTGTAATGAAAAAAAATCACATGTGGTTCAAGTGCATGCTGTCAGATTTTATTAAAGGGTATTTTTATACATTTTTGTTTCACCATTTAGAAATTACAGCTGTGTTTATACATAGTCCCCCCATTTCAGAGCACCATAATTTTTGGGACACATGGCTTCACAGGTGTTTGTAATTGCTCAGGTGTGTTTAATTGCCTCCTTAATGCAGGTATAAGAGAGCTCTCAGCACCTAGTCTTTCCTCCAGTCTTTCCATCACCTTTGGAAACTTTTATTCCTATTTATCAACAAGAGTGCAAAGTTGTGCCAATGAAAGTCAAAGAAGCCATTATGAGACTGAGAAACAAGAATTAAAACTGTTAGAGACATCAGCCAAACCTTAGGCTTAGCAAAATCAACTGTTTGGAACATCATCAAGAAGAAAGTGAGCACTGGTGAGCTTACTAATCGCGAAGGGACTGGCAGGCCAAGGAAGACCTCCACAGCTGATGACAGATGAATTCTCTCTATAATAAAGAAAAATCCCCAAACACCTGTCCGACAGATCAGAAACACTCTTCGGGAGTCAGGTGTGGATTTGTCAATGACCACTGTCAGCAGAAGACTTCATGAACAGAAATACAGAGGCTACACTGCAAGGTGCAAACCACTGGTTAGCCGCATAAATAGGATGGCCGGGTTACAGTTTGCCAAAAAGTACTTAAAAGAGCAACCACAGTTCTGGAAAAAGGTCTTGTGGACAAATAATACGAAGATTAACTTGTATCAGAGTGATGGCAAGAGCAAAGTATGGAGCAGAGAAGGAGCTGCCCAAGATCTAAAGCATACCACCTCATCCGTGAAACACAGTGGTAGGGGTGTTATGGCCTGGGCATGTATGGCTGCTGAAGGTACTGGCTCACTTATCTTCATTGATGATACAACTGCTGATGGTGGTAGCATAATGAATTCTGAAGTGTATGGACACATCCTCTCTGCTCAAGTTCAAACAAATGCCTCAAAACAGTTCCGGCAGTTCATTCTACAGCAAGACAATGATCCCAAACACACTGGTAAAGCAACAAAGGAGTTTTTCAAAGCTAAAAAATGGTAAATTCCTGAGTGGCCAAGTCAATCACCCGATCTGAACCCAATTGAGCATGCCTTTTATATGCTGAAGAGAAAACTGAAGGGGACTAGCCTCCAAAACAAGCATAAGCTGGATGCAATACAGGCCTGGCAGAGCATCACCAGAGAAGGCACCCAGCAACTGGTGATGTCCATGAATTGCACACTTCAAGCAGTCATTGCATGCAAACGATGTGCAACAAAGTACTAAACATGACTACTTTAATTTACATGACATTGCTGTGTCCCAAACATTATGGTGCCCTGAAATGGGACTATGTATAAACACTGCTGTAATTTCTACATGGTGAAACCAAAATGTGTAAAAATGGCCTTTATTAAAATCTGACAATGTGCACTTTAACAACATGTGATTTTTTTCCATTACAAATCTCAAATTGTGGAGTATAGAGGCAAATAAATGATGGGTCTTTGTCCCAAACATTATGGAGGGCACTGTAGGTCAGAAATGTATTTGTTTTTTGTCAAAAAGATGTTTTTAAATTGAATGCCTATTTATAAGCCATAGAAAAAAAATATTCTTTGGACTTCAATATATTCAGCAATATTTAGGACATGCATTGGAAATTTGTTGTATTTGAAGAAGTTTGAGGAATATTTTGTCCTCTACCCGTTGTCATCTTCGAGGTTATCTCGGCTAAATTGGCATCCGCTCGGAACCAAACTACTGGTGACAATGAATAATTAGAATTGGGAACCTTTGCAATTTCCTGTCTTTGGCTTATATAATCGCAAGCTATGCATAGTGCATTTAATGTCCTTTAAACTATATTCCATTGACAAGTCACTTATTTTTCTAATCAACTTTTTCAATCGGTGTGAAAAGTTACACCACAGTTCTCACAGAAATTTTCTGGGATCATCAGACAAGTACTGAACAATCTTAACCCAATGCAAAATGCTGGAGTAACTCAGCAGGTCAGGAAGCATCTATGGAGAAAATGGATAGGTAACGTTGAACGAAGGAGTTGCGGAGGGACCAGACTCAACAGAAGGCAGAAAGGGGTAGAGATTTGTGGGAGGATCATATTGAAGGTGATGGAAGTGTCGCAGGATGAGGTGTTGGTTGCGGAGGTTGGTGTGATGAAAGCTCACTCGCAACTCCTTGGTTCACCCATCCCTTCCCACCAAACCACCCCCTCCCTAGGTATTTTCCCCTGCAACCGCATGAGATATAACACCTGTTATTATTCCTCCTTCCTCGATTCCATCCAGGGACCCCGAAATCCTTCACATGCACCTCCTCTAAACTCATCTACTGCATCCGGTGCTCCCGATGTGGCCTCCTGTATGTATGCAAAACCAAGCGTAGACTCGGTGACCATTTCGCTGGATGCCAAGGCCTACTGGATCTTCCAGTGGCTAACCACTTTAATTCCCCTTCCTATCCCCGTACTGATCTTTCTGTACTGGGCCTCCTCCGTTGCCAGTGAGGCCACACACAAATTGGAGGAGTACACCTCATATTTCACTTGGGTAGCTTACAACCCAGCGGCATGAATGTAGAATTCTCCAATTTTATCTAACTTCCACAAATACCTCCCTCCCCCCTCCCTTCTCTTAGCTCCCCTTCCCCTCCTTCCACCACTAGTCCGTTAATCTGCTCCACAGTTCGCAACGTTCTTGAGCTCACACCATCTGTTGCCAACAATTGGCCAATCGGGGAACCTCCTTGCCAGAGGTCATCTTTTGCCGGCCCAAATTTGTCCTAGTTTTTTTGCTCGCTTCGAGTCCCCTTCCCCCACTACCGTCAGTCTTATGAAGGGTCCCGACGCAAAATGTCACCAATCCATTTTCTCCATAGATGCTGCCCGACCCGCTGAGTTAGTTCTATCTTTGGTATAAACCAGTATCTGCAGTTCCTTATTATTAAATCTAAACCCAATATTTCTTCAAGTGTAATGTTTCAACCACATCTACGTGGAATTTGGAGCTGGAGCATGAATTTAAAAAAACATCCTGTCGTGTATTCCGTATCTTATTTTCTGAAAGACTATACCAAATCAATAAAATGAATGGGAAAAACATTTTAACGGATTTGTCTTGGGTCTTGCATTGTTCCAAGATTTCAAAATCATAACCTTCCCCACAAATTCCTCAGCAAAGTAAAATTAGTTACTTTTGACTTTCTGGTTACTATGGAGCATCCAGGTGCATCTATTCCTGAAATCCAAAGAACCTTTTATGTCCAGCGACATTCCTCAATAGTTTATGATGTGAAATAATACTTTTTATAGTTTGAATGACCATGATTTATATCAAAAGTGGTAAGCATTAAGAAAAATATTTTAATGCAAATCTGTTTTCCTTGTGCATTATCTATGACAAGTGCTGTGTAACTACATTTACTTATCTCCAATGGTTCTGTTATTTTTATTATGTTTTTCGTAGATATATCAAAATATACTCACGGAAATCGGCAAAATCTTTTACAGTGATTTTTTTGATAGAGTTGAATCGTGCATAGATATATGATGTTTCCTTTGGCAAAATTGGGATTTCTTCTATTTCAGTCTCATCACAATATACAGAACCAGTTAGGCAAACACATAGAAGGCAAGTTGGCATGTCTGAAACACAGTTTGTTAAAGTATGTCTTCAATGGCTGTAAAGCAATATCGTTTTTATTAATGGTACACAAAAAATGCTGGAGAAACTCAGCGGGTGAGGCAGCATCTATGGAGAGAAGGAATAGGTGACGTTTTGGGTCGAGACCCTTCTTCAGACTGATGTCGAGGGGAGGCAGGAAAAAGAAATGAAGAGGCGGAGACAATAGGCTTGTGGGAGAGCTGGGAAGGGGGAGGGGAAGGAGGCAGAAAGCATGGGCTATCTAAAATTAGAGAAGTCAATGTTCATTCCTGGGGTGTAAACAACCTAAGCGAAATATGAGGTGCTGTTCCTCCAATTTGCGCTGGGCCTCACTCTGGCAATGGAGGAGGCCCAGGACAGAAAGGTTCAGGTTGGTTAGTACGAACTGAGTAGAGGTGTTGGCCTGCGCTTGGTCTCGCCAATTGAGAGAAGTTGACACCTGGAACAGCGGATGCAGTAAATGAGGTTGGAGGAGGTGCAGGTGAACCTCTGCCTCACCTGGAAAGACAGATTGGAGGGGGAGGTAAAGCGACAAGTGTAGCATTTCCTGCTGTTGCAAGGGAAAGTACCCGGGGAGGGGGGCGGTTTGGGTGGGAAAGGACAAATTGACCAGGGAGTTACAGAGGGAACGGTCTCTGCGGAAAGCAGAAAGGGGAGAAGATGGAAAGATGTGGCCAGTGGTGGGATCCCGTTGGAGGTGGCGAAAATGGCGGTGGATTATATGTTGTTTGCGACGGCTGATGGGGTGGAAGGTGAGGACAAGGGGGACTCTGTCCTTGTTACGAGTGGGGGGGATGGGGAATAAGAGCGAAGCTGCGAGATATAGAGACCCTGGTGAGAGCCTCATCTATAGTAGATGAGGGGAACCTTCATTCCCTAAAGAATGAGGACATCTCCACTGCCCTGGTATGGAAAACCCCCGTTCCCTAAAGAATGAGGACATCTCCGATGCCTTGGTATGGAAGGGTCTGCGCCTCGTTCTTATTAATAGCCTCTCTGACACCTTATCGGTGAAATCTGTGCCTGCTTCCATATTTTTCATGGATATGTCTGCTATTTGTTACTTTAACCTGATCCACAAGCTATTTGGCAGAAGTTCGGAGAATTAAACAATGGAAAAATAGTTGGTCAAGAAATCAACCCATTTGTACTTTTAAATAAGTGTCAGTATTAAAAAAAATATATATATATATATATTTCTTAATGCACTAAAAGGAAATCTTGTTTTTCAAAATATGTTGTCGATGGATTTATATATTTGGCTTCAGTTTAAGCTGTTATAATACATTATGATTCCTGTGACATTTTGAGTCATCAAATTTGGCATCTAAATTTGAAATGCAGTGGCATAGAATTTCCTAGTTTCACATTGTTAGCATCATTGATTACAAATTAGCAAAACAAACTTATTGGTCAGTGTAGCTCTACACCGAATCAGTTAAACTGCAGCAGTAACCATATTATACTGGAGTGGTTTACTTGGATGGTGATCATTAAGAGAGCATTGGTGTTTTCCCAGTTATTGTCATTTAAAATTGAATATGGTGCAGCTTGCATTCATTTCACCTCCAAGGTCGAACAACATGGGTTTAATTATTTATCAGAAAATCTAATTGTGTATGAAACACAAAAGCACACAGTTTGGATATTTATTGAGCCATCTATAGGAATTTGTTTTGTTTTTAAGAACAAGATCCATTTACAAAAGTAATTTCGGCTTCACCAACAATTATAAATGTGTGTTTTGCATTAGTTCATGTAAAATTAAATAATATAATTAAAATTGTTTGCTAGATACATCCATTCAATATTTTAAAAGCAACTCATTTTACTGGGTCATTATTTATTTAATGGGATGTGAGGAAATGTACCTTCAGTTCATCATTTGCCATTCCAATTAATTGGAAGTTTTAAAAGCTCATCTATTTTCTAAAATTAGCTTGTAGAGAAAGCAGTAATATGCTAACATTTAAATGCAAAAGATATTCAAAGAATTAGAAGAGTAAGTTGGTCCTCACCAGCAGGCGAATTATCTGCGTCTGGCGCCATTGTTGGAGACCTGATAACACGTGAAACTTGCAGTTCATGATTTGTGTCTGTATCATCATGCCTTGAGATGAACACTTCTTTTAGCTTCCAACAATAAGAAATTAGTTTATAATCAAATTAAGGGTTTTGATTTTTCCATACAGCATCACCAGCAACAACAAATTATGTACAGATTCCACCCAAAATAATGAAAAGTTTACAACAATGAGACTGGGTGCACCCAGCATTTGGTTAGTGTTTCTGCAAAGCTCCTTAGCTGAGGATATAGAAATGAATTTCCATGATCATATGTATGAATCCTTGATCTACTAAATTGCATTGTCAGGCACTCATCTAGGCTATTTGGGTAGCAGTTAATGTAATATAATTTCTCAATACGCGATAAAATGACTTTTAATAAACCTTGGCTGTTTGTGTTATATTATTGCTGTCACAATTTATACAAAATGGCTTGGATTATGCTTTGAGACATTCCTGAATTATGTAGTTCCATATCTGTGTGTTCCCTTGATCACTCTTTTCATGTAGGTAGCAAAGAACATTACCAAATGTTACAATTAATATTGGTTAATTTATATTATTCTTTGGGATGAGAAACATAGCAGTGAAGATAAGTTGCCACAATTTAGAAGGATAGTTTGAGTACATTGCTATGGGATGTGCAGAGATTGAAGAGGGTTTCTTTCTGTGATGCTATAACGTCTTATGGAAATTTTGAGACGGATGCTGAACTTTAGGGCAGTGTGAAAGATTCAGCAACTGAGGTGCAATGCAGTTTCAATGTCATAAGTAGTCTCTAAAATGACATGACAGTGAGAAACGATGTCATAATTGCTATCATTCAAAGTTCAGTATTGAATACTAAACTTTGAACACGTTTTGAATAAGTAGAGCTTCTTTAGGATTGAGTTTGCTTTCAGTTTTTCTCAGAAATCTGAGATTACAACCTACATGACAAACTAAATTATCCAGAGCTTAAAGGGCCTGTCCCACTTTTCGAGTTTACCCAAGAGCTCTCCCGAGTTAAACGCGGTAAGCTCGTGAAGTTTTTTTAACAAGTTGAAAAATGTCCACGGGAGCCCCGAGTACCTACGAGCGGCTATTACTGTAATTCTCCGAGTTCGAATCAGGGAAACTCGGGAGAACTCTTGGATTACCTCGTACAGTGGGACAGGCCCTTAAGTCTGGCAAATCCTTTGACCGCTGGAATGCTTTTATTTTCAAGCCAATGAAGCTTATTCATGGACTTGAAACTCATCTTCAGAAGATCTGAGAGATGCATATACTTAATTCATTCCTTGAGATTTGTAGATTAAATGGGTGCTTAACATGACTCGGTAAGGTCGCTGAAGAGAAATTAATTGATCTGGTGGGGATGCTAAGAATGACAGGGCATGATTTTAATATTAGAGGTCTTCCATTTGGTAACCATGTTTTCACAAAAGGGTGGAATATATCTGGAATTCTCTTTCTCTCAAAGCTGTAGATAAAGATGATGTGAAGCTTTCAAAAATGTTTTTTTTGTATGTTAGGGGTATTAAAGATCAGATCAGCCTTGATCTAATTCAGTAGCAGAACAGGCTGGGGGGACTGAATAATTTTAATGGCTTTGGATAAATAAGCAGGTAGCAAGAAGATGGAACGCTGTCTTTTCTGATAAACTGATAATTGTCAGGTGATTAATCTCGAGCAGTCTTTTGCACACATGGAATACATCAACTTTACTCTTGCCAACTTGTATACTGATGGTACCATTTGTTACAGTTCTCTTGATTCCTGCATTGCTTTGCTACCTCTAAGAAGCAATTTATTCTAATTAAGCATTAATCGTACAGCATTCTTGACAATTAGCTAATCACTCCAAATCTTGTCAGACTTTACTGTCAGCTAGGCTCTCCACAAAACAATCACCACTTTTACTTATCCCCACTCACTTTTTATCACCCACCTCCATGCCAATCACTGTTGATATCTTTAAGTTGGGTTATTTATATTTCAATTGCTGCACCTGTCTTCCTCCCTTTGTCAACTTCAAGTCATCCAAGATGCCATTAGTTCTTTCATGCACTTCTGCAAGACTGGCTGAGTTCGATTCCTGAACAATTCTTTAAAATATTGTACTGAGCATCAATCCCTATTCAATTCTTCAAGGTTCTGCCTTCTACTTCAACACTGCTGCCTGCCTCCACTCCCTGTCGTTGTCCATTTAATGTAGAGTTTATACTCGGGGCCTCTATCACTTCAGAGTTTAATTTGTACTTCCTTGCATTCTGAGATGTCCTCCCATGATCCTA
Organism: Malacoraja senta; assembly: GCA_038087875.1. Taxonomy (NCBI): domain Eukaryota; kingdom Metazoa; phylum Chordata; class Chondrichthyes; order Rajiformes; family Rajidae; genus Malacoraja; species Malacoraja senta. The sequence continues at coordinate 21,454 of JAXLNO010000648.1, forward strand.
TCATTTTACCACTCCTTACTTTCAAAATGCTACCAAAAACTCTCATCTTTGGCCATTTATTTGTTCTATTTAGTAAATACTAGACTAAGTGGGACCCGTTGGGTCCCAGTCACACAGGAGGCCTGGTCCCCCAACACAACCCATTCCCCAACGCATTATTCCACCACTCACCCAGGCGCAGCTCATTTCCCCTCATCTCCGAGAACTCCCCTCCTCTTCAAGGTTGGAAGGGGAGGAGGGTAGTGGGGGAAGGAAGTGGGGTGTGTGGCGGGGGGGGGGGGTGAGGTGGGAGGGGAGGAGGGGTGTGTGTGGACGGGGTGTAGGAGGGGAAGGGTGTGTGGGGGAGGGCGGGTGTGGTGGGTGGGGGGGGCGGTGTGTATGTGGACGGGAGCAGTGTGGGTGTGGGAGGGGGGGTGTGATGGAGGGTGTGTGGGCGGGGGTGGGGGTTTGTGGGGGGGGGTGTACGGGCGGAGGGGGTGGGGGGGTGTGTGGGCAGGCAGTGTGTGTGTGTGGAGGTTTGTGAGGGGTGTGTGCGGGCGGAGTGGTTGGGGGGATGGGGGTGTGAGCGGGGGGGGGGGGAATGTGTGGGGACAGGGGGGTTAGTGGAGACGGGGGGGTAGTGGGGGCGGGGGGGTTGTGGGGGAGTGGAGGGGGTTGCGGCGGGGTGGTTGTGTGGGCGGGGGCATGGGTTGGTGGGCGGGGGGTTGGGTGTGTGTTGGCGGGGGGATGTGTGTGTGGGCGGGAGGTGTTGTGTGGGGGAGGGGGTGTGTGGGAAGAGGGAGTTGTTGGGGGAGGGGGGTGTGTGAGGGGAGGGGGGGTGTGGGCGGGGGGGTGTGAGGTCGGAGAAAAGACGGGGAAGAGCCATGGGGGAGAGGGGGCATCACCTGGAGGGGGGAGGAGCCAGCGAGGGGGACTGGGGTGGGGGGTGTGGTGGGGGGTGGTGGGGGGGGGGGGTGTGGTGGGGGGGGGTTGTGGTGGGGGGGGTTGTGGCGGGGGGGTGGTGTGTGGGCTGGGTGGTGTGTGGGCTGGGTGGTGTGTGTGTGGGGGTGTGTGTGTGAGCGGGGTGTGTGTGAGCGGGGGGGTTGTGTGTGGGCGGGGGGGTTGGTATGTGCGAGGGGGTGGGTGTGTGTGGGTGGGCTGGGGGGTGGGTGTGTGTTGGGGGGTGGGTGTGGGCTGGGGGGTGGGTGTGTGTTGGTGGGTGTGTGTGGGCTGGGGGGTGGGTGTGTGTGGGCGGGGGGGTGGGAGTGTGTGGGCGGAGTGGTGGGAGTGTGTGGGCGGGGGGGTGGGTGTGGGGGGATGGGTGTGTGTGGGCTGGGGGGAATGTGGGTGTGTGTGGGGTGGGAGGGTGTGTGTGGGCTGGGGGCGATGTGGGGGGGTGTGGGTGTGTGTGGGCGGGGGGGTTGGGGGGGTGTGGGCTGGGGGGGTGGGGGGGTGTTGGTAGGGGGTGTGTGGGTGGGGGGGTGGTTGTGTGTGGGCTGGGGGGTGGGTGTGTGGGCAGGGGGGTGGGTGTGTGTGGGCGGAGTGGTGGGAGTGTGTGGGCGGGGTGGTAGGTGTGTGGGCGGGGGGGTGGGTGTGTGGGCTGGGGGGATGTGGGGGGGTGGGGGTGTGTGTGGGGGGGTGGGTGTGTGTGGGCTGGGGGGATGTGGGGGGGTGTGGGTGTGTGTGGGGGGGGGGGTGGGTGTGGGCGGGGGGGTGGGTGTGTGGGCGAGGGGGGTGTTAGTGTGTGGGTGGGGGGCTGGGCGTGTGTGTGGGTGGAGGGGTTTGTGAGGGCGGGGGGAGTTGTGGGAGAAGAGGGGTGTGTTGGCGGCGGGGGAAGTGAGCTCGGAGAAAAGACGGGAGAAGAGCCATGGGGGAAATGGGGGGCATTATGAGGGAGGGGTAGGGGCCAGCGAGGGGGACCAGAGGGGTAGTGGCTGGAATTGGCGGTGCGATGGTGACTCACAGCGGGCGCTGGTTGCTGGTCGTTCTCCTCCGCCGGGATCAGACTCTCCGCTTTCCGTCTGACGACATCCGGACATCTCCGACTCTGAGCTGGGCTGGGTCGGGTCGGGTCTCCGACGCTGGGCTGCTTGGGGCAGGGCTGCTTCCGGTCCCACCAAAAGTCCGGTTGGAATTCTCCGGCGGCCATCCTCAGCTCCAGTAAAGACGCAATGGCGCAGGAAGGGGCGGACCATCCCGGGGAGTGACAGGGGAAGAGACTAATCCGCGCGGCGCTGACTGGCAGGAGAAGAGATCGATCTGCGCACGTGTGTATTTTCAGATTTTTAAACCACGCTAACTTTTATGACATTCAATCGATCGGAACGAAACTTGGTGCACTTGCAGCACAGGAGAACGGTGAGTGAACTGGCGAAAAATCGTAGCGCTATCACGAACCGTTTTTGCGCAAATAGAAAGCGCCAAACCGGAAGATAACAAGATCAGAGTTTTAGTTATGTATAGATTTCCAGTTGCCATTTTGTTTCGTGTTCATATTTTTTATTTGTCATTCATAATGCTTAGGGTGCTTTCTCCTTTCTGATATGATTTATAATCAAACACTAGCAATAAGGTCCAAGAACAATAATATCATCAAGTAGGATACGCAGCCAATCAAACTGAAGAATTCACAAACAGGAACTCTATGACTCTAAAACTCATTTTTAAAAGGATTTCTAGAAAGTAAAATGAAATTTGTGATATATGCATGGGACTAAGATATAAACTGAAATATAGTTTAAAAAATGTACTCATTTTAAAAATCTGTTGAATTTTTGCCGCACAACCTTGCTAAAATTTAGTTTTCCAGACCAGAGGAAATGTTCAATGATAATCATGATTTAGTGCACAATTAAAAGTTAATATTATTAATGATCACATTAAAAAAAGTATGTACAAAATTGAAGTTCATGCCAAATCACTAGTAGTGGTTTAATTGGACGTGTAAAGACTGCAGTTAACTTATGCAATCAGTTTTTACACAGAAAATTATTAGAACATGAAAATTCCTACCGCATGGAAACGCTTAAATAAACAGCATAGATGCAATTATGGGGAAGCTCTGTAACTGGCATGAAGGACAATGGATTAGGAAACGTGCTGACAGGTTAGCTGAAGTTGGAAGTGGCCCAAAGAAGCACAAGCACAGGTGTTAATCAGTTCAATAAATTATATTTAGGGCTTTGTAATTAATTTGAAAAAAAGAACAAGACACCCGCAAACTGTTTTTTATTTTTTAACTGTGCTAACCTATTCTAACTCTGTGCTAACAAAAATTGACAACTGCAGGATTTACATTTCCATTCATCCGTTTGTGGGACGCCTCAGACCAATAGTGTGAAGGTCATGAAAATGGTTGGAGGAATAAAAGCATGGGCTCTAATGGGGCAGAATTAAAAGTTATTTGTATCATGTAAAAGAAATTGAAGATTTTGTAACAGAAATAACTAAATTAAACCCTGAGGTAGTGTACGGTTGATAATGGACACAATTAAATTGACTGATTGCTGGCAGTTCTGATAGGTTAACCTCAAATTTCCGTGCTCACTCCCATCAAACGCAAAAGTCCAAATCACGCTGGAGACAGGTGCCATATGGACTTTGCCATGGACTCACCACTGTGCTTGTGGCAGCCAAGCACTGGCATGCTTACGACAGGGAACAAATGTGCCTCGCAATCTGACTCTTATGAAAGGTGAGGATTTAAAAAATATATATTTGTCGGTTCTTTAAAGTGATTTTTTTTTTAGTATCTTTTAAATGTTTTTTCATTACATTTTTTTTAATGGTTCTATCAAAGATTTAAAGTCTTTGACAGTGGCAAGCTGTTGAAGGTTATATAGCTATTTGGGTCGCAGCCTCATCACCCAAAGACCTGGAGTCTTCCATTGTCTTTTCTGGCTCATGAGGATTCTCGCAGATGCTGAGCATCAGCTCATTTGGCCCCAGCATCCAGAAAAGATAGGTTTGAAGTCCAGGCAGTGGGCCAGGTTCAACACAAACTGCCCCATTATTACAAATGTCCATAGTTGTGTTTTCTAGTGTCTGAAAGTTAATGGGTTCCTTGAGTGGATTTTTTAAATGACTAAAAATGCAAAAGATTTCAAATTAAAACTGAGAAATATCATTGAATTGTCAAAAATATTAAAGTTCAATATGTTATTCTGTGACTGAACCATTGAAATTAACAATTGATTATTAATATTGTTGGCCTTTTAATTTGTGTGTAGAATTAGAGGAAATGAAATGAGAAATGTATTACATGAGTTTCCATCAAAGCCAAGTGGCCATAAATTCACCACCTGTACTTACTTGGGCTTTATTGTCTGGAACGTCATTGATCTTGATAGAGATCATTGATGTGCTATCTGTTCCAGCAGAGTTTGTCTGTAATAAGTACTTTCTAGAGCTTGATTATTTAATCTTTCATTCAGCACATAATATTCATGCCATATGTAGCACTTCACCTGCAGACTGGCTGCACGTGGTCAGACTGGATTCTGTTATTTGCACAGAAGATTTGATAAAAATAATACTAAAATAAATGCCTAAATGTCATATTTCCTTTCTAACCATATTTTCAATCCATTTTAAAGAATCATATTTAAACATTTACATTAGGTTCATTTAGTTTAGAGATACAGCATGGAAACAGGCCCTTTGGCCCACTGTCCACATCCACCATCGACCACCGGTTCACATCATTCCACTGTCGCATCCACTCCTTATGCACTTGCGGCGATATGTAGAGGCCAATTACACTAACGTCTAGGGATGTGGGAGGAAGCCGTGTATCCAGAGGAAATCCATGCAGTCGCGGGGAGAATGTGCAAACTCCACACAGACAGCACCCGAGGGCAGGATCGAACCTGGGTCTCTGGCACAGTGAAACAGCAACACTACTGTTTGCGCCACTGTGCTGCCTTAATATTCATAATATTTATAACCTATATGAACTTGCATTGTGATATTTTACCCTGTGCTCATTTGTAATGAATCAGTTAAGAGTTTGGATTGGGTTTAAGCCATAGCAATTCAAATTTAAGAAGCAGCAAAACATAAATAATTTTACTCGCACACTGATTTAGTCCAGAAGATCTTCGCATAAATTTTCATTCTTTTGAGCAAAGGCTGTGGTATGTTTCCAACAGTTTATACGTTAGAAATAACTTCTGTACATATTGTGTGCAAGATACTTGACAATTACTGAACAATGCGATAAGTATTGGAATGAGTAAATATGGATGTAATCCTCTGTCCGTTAGGACCTGATAGTAATTATCTCTGTTAGGTGTAACTACTTTACGATTGTTCACATCAAAATGTGTTTGTCAAATGAATTGGTAAATATATAATGGTGCACTGTTATAACTCAAATGTTTCCCTTGTGTAACTTATTCAAACTCGCTCTTGCTTAATTTCAACTACATATTTCATAACATTAAACAATTTTAAACCACTAGTATTTAATAATTTTGCCCCGAAAACATATGTTGCAACGCTTGAGCATAAATTATTGATTAAATGACAGAATAATTATTCCAGTCTGTTTGTTTAACTGCAACGTAATAACATTCATTTATGACACTTCTATAGATATTATTTCTGATCCATATATTTTTAACATTGCAAATGTAAGCATGACTTTTATGATAAGATAGAATCAAATTATATAAATCCTGTAGCTGCCTAAATATTAAAGTATTACCTGTGCTTGTTTAAATTCTTGTGGCTCATCTTCATATTCAGAAAGAAATTCTGGACCAAGAGAATCCACTTCCATATCATGCACATAATAATCATCTTCCTTATTAGCTGGTGCTGTGAATGCTAATTGTACGAAAATAATCACAAAAAGTATAGGACACACAGTATTCATTTTGGATCAAAGACCAAGAAAAATAGGTTCTGAGAAAAAATGAAAAGCTGAAATACTGGACAGAACAGTCCCTCGCTGTCGAGACGTAGAATCTGTCAAATCAGTATTTAAAGCTTTCACCAGCTGGTGCCAGAAGTTTTAGAAGAATGAGACTGCGTGATGTTTCTTAACCCCCTGAACTCCACTCTTCGTTACAGCTAGAATAGTCATGGTTCATGCAGTCAGTCAATAAATTCTTAACAGAGCAATAAAAAGCTCATTACACTGGTAGCTAAACATTTTTGTGAACATTTTAGTCACACTAGGGATCTTGTGTTTTAAATTAGTGCATATGAATTAAATATATTTTGTTCAATTTTATAACCGAGGCTGATTTTAACCTTTGAACAGCCATCTGGCAAAGAATGCTGGGTGCCCATGATTATAAGGCCCAAACTATATTCAAATTTGCAAAGTGAAACATGCATCCATTTCAAGGCAAGACAGGCCATGTCCAGTTTACAATATTTATGCAAGACGAGGGGAGCAGTCTTGCCATCCGAATTTCAATCTCTCTACCCACCCCTCTGTCAAAATCTCCATGAAGATATTTTTATTAATTTATCTGGCCATTTCCTGATTGGAACCTATACTGTAAAAGGCATGCTCAATTGGGTTCAGATCGGGTGATTGACTTGACCACTCAAGAATTTACCATTTTTTAGCTTTGAAAAACTCCTTTGTTGCTTTAGCAGTATGTTTGGGATCATTGTCTTGCTGTAGAATGAACCGCCGGCCAATGAATTTTGAGGCATTTATTTGAATTTGAGCAGATAGGATGTGTCTATACACTTCAGAATTCATTATGCTACTACCATCAGCTACTTGTATCATCAATGAAGATAAGTGAGCCAGTACCATGTTTCACAGATGAGGGGTATGCTTTGGATCTTGGGCAGTTCCTTATGTCCTCTATACTTTGCTCTTGCCATCACTCTGATACAAGTTAATCTTCATCTCATTTGTCCACAAGACCTTTTTCCAGAACTGTGGTTGCTCTTTTAAGTACTTCTTGGCAAATTGTAACCTGGCCATCCTATTTTTGCGGCTAACCAGTGGTTTGCATCTTGCAGTGTAGCCTCTGTATTTCTGTTCATGAAGTCTTCTGCGGACAGTGGTCATTGACAAATCCACACCTGACTCCTGAAGAATGTTTCTGATCTGTCGGACAGGTGTTTGGGGATTTTTCTTTATTATAGAGAGAATTCTTCTGTCATCAGCTGTGGAGGTCTTCCTTGGCCTGCCAGTATCTTTGCGATTAGTAAGCTCACCAGTGCTCTCTTTCTTTTTAATGATGTTCCAAATTCACGTGTTTAATCAATAATGTTTTATTATTAATGTTTAATGTTTTATGTGTCATAGCTAACTGTCACTCTGTGTCATGTTGTCACTTGCGGGCTAATTTGGGCACATGATGTTAAGCTTTTGTAAATTACATCGTTGGGAAACTGCGGGTTAATGGATTTGTGGTGCCAGTAACCTTTTCTAAGCCCTAATTATTGACTTCTTGACACCTATTTTCATAAACGAAATTTGGCCCCTTTAACTTTTCACATGCAGCCATTCTTCAATTTCCAAAATCCCTGTTATCCCTGATAACATTTCAGTAAGCAAAATCCATAATGGATACCTTGGTTCAGTGCATTTTAATGGATGAAGAGTAACATGTTATTTGTTGTAAAAGTAGATCCTTAAATTTAAGACAGCCCAAAGAATCAATGGGGTTACAGAGAAAATCTAAAATACCTGCATCTAACTTCTGGTCGTCTCATCACAAAAGGAAAGATAAAGGCTTTAGAGAGGGCGCAGAAGAGGTTTACAAGGATTACAAGGTTTACAAGGATGCTTCCTGTATTAGAAGGTATTAGCTATAAGGTTCAATACACTTAGATTGGTTTCTCTGGAGCATTGGAGACTGAAGGGAGACCTGATAGAAGTTTATAAAATTGAGGGACATTGAGTAGACAGTCTGAACCTCTATCCTAGAGTGGAATTGTCAAGTACTTGAGGGCAAAGCTTTATAGGAGAGTGGGAGAATACATGCATGGTACTTTTTTTTTATACAGAAAGTGGTAGGTGCTTGGTGGTGGAAGCAGATACAATAGTGGCATTTAAGAGGTTTTTAAGAGAATTTAATATGCAGGTTTTTGAGGGATATGGATCATGTGCAGGTAAAAGGGTTTAGTTCAATTTGGCATCATATTCAACACTGGCATTGTGGGCTGATGGGCCTGTTCCTGTGCCGTGTTATGTCCCCACATCATGTGCAGAAGATAGAACTTCCAACTACATCAAATATCGTAGATTAGGTCCATAGTCTAGACTATAGTTTGGAAATATTTCCACTGACTTTTTTTTGGTGTTAAAAGAGTTGTACATTGCCCTAATGCTGTAGTGAAAGACACAAAGTCTGTGAACCTTAATTGCGAAATCTATTACATTCAATGCTTCCCTGTATAATGCCGTGGTTAAACTGACATAATTGATGTATGCCTTTCCCTGTTGCCAGTTCTCGCATTGCCAGTGTATAGTCTGGCAGGTGCAATTTATTAACACAGTACAAACAACGCTCTTCCAGTACAGAGGAGTTCCTACTGAATGCATGGATTTTGCAATGATAGGAAGGAGTGGGGGAATGCCTTCAGGAGTGTCAGAAGATTCTGAGCAGGCTGGTGAAAGTGTGTCTGAAGGAAACACTTTCTTTGTGCGACGAGACCACAGAGACCTCCCAGAGCTACAGGCGAGCATTCTTGGCTTGACTGTTTGAAAGTCTCTGCAAAACATGAATTCTATAAATGCCTGCACTTTGGGAACATTTGCTTTGTCTGCTTCTGTGGATTGAAAGAAAAGTGGATGATTTACGCTTTAAACGTGTAGTTTGGGTGCTTGCATAAAGCAGCAGAGGGCAGCAAACTATATGATGTGGCAGAGGTTTGGTGTGATCTGCGGCAAGTAAAGTCAGAATATTCAAGGGGAAAACAGTTAAGGCAAAATGTGTGAGGTTGAAGGAGGTCATAGATCTCAATGGGGACAAAATATACTGCTAGCCTTTAAAACAGCATAGTTTCAGGAGAAATATGGTAATTAAAACTTGGTGACATAAGAAGCTACGGATATTAGTTTACAAAAAACCCTACAAATTGCTGGAGTAACTCAGTGGGTCAGGTGGCATCTCTGGAGGGCGCGCGCGGAAAGGCGATGTTTCGAGTCATGACCCTTCTGCACACTTGCTACTGTGAGAAAATGAAATTTTTCTCAGACCAGTGAAGTTGAAAGTTGAGGGAAGTATTGCATGTTATGCAACTTTTTGGAGGAGTCTTATGCCAGAATGTGAGTTTCACTACCTAGTAAATTGTCCTGCTGGACACTACGACTCTCACAATTGTGAACATAATCACTCTACTCCAGTTTCAGCTAATTTTCAACAGTGCTAGGCTATTCAAACATAGACCAAAGAGCTGAATTCCAGAGATGAGGCCAGGGAGACTTTCCTTGATATTATGGCAGAACTTAACCAAATGTGGTCGCAAGGAGCCCTGGCAAAACTGATTAATGGACACCGAGGGGAAAACGCTCATTTGGTCATAAACTGTGCAAAGGAAGATAGTTGCGCCTGTTGGAGGGCATTCATCCAGAACCAGAAACAACTCCTACACTGCTGTGGCGCAGTTGGTGGAGCTGCTGCCTTGCAGCGCCAGGGAACCAAGTTCAATCCTGACCTCTGTTGCTGTCTGTGTGAAATTTGCATGTTCTCCCTGTGACCACGTGGGTTTCCTGCGGGTGCTCAGGTTTCCTCATACATCCCAATGATGTGCGGGTTTGTAAGTTAATTCATCTCTGTAAATTGTCCCTAGTGAAAGGGGGATTCTGGTTGATTCTGGATTTGTACATATTTTTTCTCATTGACTGACTGTGTTTGGTTCTAGTATACCGGTATCTGTTCATCATTAGTTGTTCATAAATAAGTGAAATAACATTGTTATGTGCTATTAAAGTTGCCAGGGGTATACGGGATGAAAAAGGTTAGGAACCCCTGCCTTAGTGTGTAGGGAGTGTGTATAAACTAGTGTGTGCACAGGTGAGCTTCCATACTGTACCTCTAAAACTAAAATAAAAACAATGGATGCTAGGAGTACTCATGAAAAGTAATAACAATGTCTTGAACGAGTCCATATTACAGGAGGTGCTAGAGGTAATCAAAAATGTATTAATGTAGATAAATTCCTCATCAAGTGCATTGTATGACATAGTCGGAAGCTATGAAGGAAATTGCCGGGCTATTGGCAGATATATTTGTATCATCGATTACCACAAATGAGTTGCCAGGAGACTAGAGGGTGGCAAAAGCAGTAAATAACATTCACAGCAGTGTAGTGCTAGGTATTGATGTCCCATGCCTTTCGACCATTTACCATGTGTGTCAGGAGTGTGCTGGAATAATTTCACTTCCTCGGTGAGTTCAGCTCCAACCCACATGGATTAGGGGAAGATTAGCGACAAGAAGTGGTTGGACAGACTTGGATTGTTTTCTCTGGAACACCGGAGGTTGAGGGGAGACCTGATAGAAGTATATAAAGTTATGAGAGGCATAGATAGGGTAGACAGTCAGAACATTTTTCCCAGCATGGCAATGTCAAAGACTAGAGGGCATTGCTTTAAAGTGGGAATTTAAATGAGATATGTGGGCTAAGTTTTATTTTTTACACAGAGGGTGATAGGTACCTGGAATGTGCTGCCAGAGGTGGTGGTGAGGCAGTCATTTCGTAACATGGTGTGAAGACAATAACCTCTTCTTCATTGCCAGCAAGACACAGAAGCTAGTTATTGACTTGTATGGTGGAGTACATGCCAAACAATAGTGCCAAACTGTCAGGTTGCATTACATACAGCTTGGTTTGGGAACAGCTCTGCCAAGACCACAATAAAGTACAGGGAGCAATCGATGTAGCCAGTGCATCACACAGACCAGGCTCCCCACCATTGATTCCATCTATGCTTCACGCTGCCTCATAAAAGTAGTCAACATAATCAAAGACTTGCTCCACCCCGTCATTCCTCCTTCTCCTCTCTCCCATCTGGCTGAAGGTGCAGAAGCTTGAACTTGGAAGTAATGGTTCTCAGACTCCTGTATCTTCTTCCTGATGATAGCAGCAAGATGGGAACGTGTACAGGGTTGTGTAGTCTTTGAAGTTAGCTGCCTTCTTGATGTAGCGCTCCCTGTACATCCCTGAGATGGTGGGGAGGTCTACAAATGATGAACTGGGCAATGTCCACCATTTTATGCAGTTTATTTTGATCATTATGAGCCGTCTTGATAATTTTTCTTGGTTAAAATCTGAATTATGTCTGTAAAATATTTAAGAACCCAAGGACATTCTTAACATTAACCAAAGATACTAGAGTAGCTACTCTAGTATCTTTGACGTTAACTGCTTGGATATGTCAATGATCTATTTACAAAGTCCATAAATGAACTATTTTTTTACCATGTTTCAAATGACTAAAGCTAAAGGTCCATCATAATGTTACATTTTGTTTCATATCTCCTTTTCAAAATTACTTTGTGCTAAATTATGTTAAAATAATTAAATAATTGTTCTGAACAATATTTCTTTCTGCTTGTCATAACTCATTCCAAAATATTTTAAGAACATTATGGGATAAATGAAGTAGGAGTTAACCATTAAGTTCAACGCACAATATATGTTCTTATTTTGATAAATAATCCTAAACTGTGGGTTTTCTGTTTTATAAAATACGTTGCGGGGGTTAAGTATTACATATATAATGTAAAAAACATATGTACTAAAATATTGAAGTATTAATGCAAACATGCATGTGAGGTACTGGTCTGAATTAGGGTGTTGCAGTATTGTTGTCATTTTGCTTGGGTTTTCAATACAATACAATACAATACCATTTATTGTCATTTGAACCTCAAATGAGGTTCAAACGAAATTTGGTTTCTGCAGTCATACAAACAAGTAAAAACGAAAGATACTTGGGAAGAAAGTTTACAACATATACATCAATGTTCATTAAATGCCAGACATTCTTTAATACAATTTAAAGTAATACATAGATTACATTATTCAAAAACAAAATTACATAAAATCTTTCAACATATCTCACCTATATGTGATAAATGTCAACATTTAGAAGCCACCTTATCTCATATGTTTGCAAACTACAAAAATTAAAAAATTCTGGGTAAATATTTTTAGTATAATATCTAAAGTGACCAGCATACAAGTGGACCCGGATCCAAAATTTATAATACTTGGAACATCAGAATTAAATCAAACATTTACAACAACACAAAGAAACTTTATTGATTATAGTATAATAACAGGAAAAAAATTAATTCTAAAATTTTGGAAAGGCCCTACGGCCCCCACAACCAAAATGTGGATTATAGAAATGACGGAGACCTTAAACGTGGAAAGAATCAGATTTTCCCTGTTGGATAAACAGGAATTATTCATTGGAACATGGTCTCCCTTTATTGATTATTTAAAGGGTCAGAATGGTTCAGCACGGGAACCTGACTAATGCTCGGGCTAAAAAATGGATGAAATGCTATATTCTGAAATGTACGAATATATCTCGAATGAAGTTTTTTATTTTAATAAATTTTTCCACTCTTCTTTAACTATCTCTTTTGTTTTTTTGTGTTTTTTGTTTTTTTTGGTGTTTTTTTGTGTTTTTTTCTCTTTTCTTCTTCTCTTTCTTTTCTTTCTTTACTTCATCTATCTTTTTAGTTCTATCTAGTTTAAAATAAATTAAAAAAAAGGTAAAAAGTATTGGAGATAATGTAATAATAATTGATAATATTATCATTTTAAAAATGTAAGACTGTAATGATGTTAATAGGTTGTGTACTTATCTCCAATAAAAAATATTTTCAAAAAAAAAATAAAAAAATAACTAATTCCAAAATATTTTAAGAACATTATGGGATAAATGAAGTAGGAGTTAACCATTAAGTTCAACGCACAATATATGTTCTTATTTTGATAAATAATCCTAAACTGTGGGTTTTCTGTTTTATAAAATACGTTGCGGGGGTTAAGTATCACATATATAATGTAAAAAACATATGTACTAAAATATTGAAGTATTAATGCAAACATGCATGTGAGGTACTGGTCTGAATTAGGGTGTTGCAGTATTGTTGTCATCTTGCTTGGGTTTTCAATACAATACAATACAATACCATTTATTGTCATTTGAACCTCAAATGAGGTTCAAACGAAATTTGGTTTCTGCAGTCATACAAACAAGTAAAAAGAACCAAGACACAACACAATTTACACAAACATCCATCATAGTGAATCTCCTCCTCGCTGTGATGGAAGGCAAAGTCTTATCTCTCCCCTGCACTCCCCATTCTACTCCCGATGTCAGAGTCAGAGCCCCCGGCGGGCGATGGAAAATAAGTCCCACAGCCATTAAAGCCGCGCCGGGCGATGCAAGGCCGCCCTCCGGGTCTTGATGTTGGAGCCCCCGGTAGCGCTAGCAAGTCCCGCGGCCATTAAAGCCGCGCCGGGCGATGTTAGACCCAGCTCCAGGTCATCTTCAACCCCGCAACTCGGGCAGGAGAAGTTGCCGTTGCGGGAGCCCCGAAAAGCGGTCTTCCACCAGGGACCCGCGAGCTCCCGATGTTACCGTCCACCAGACCTGCGGCTGGAGCCTCCGAATCTCCGGGGTCGGGTCACAGCCGCGCGTCACCGCAGCTCTCCACGCTCCGAACTCGGCCAGCTCCACGATGGTAAGTAGTCCGCAGGCTCCGCGACTGGAGCCCAGGTCGTTCCGGTTGGAGGCCGCTCCACGGTGCTAGGCCCCAACGACAACAGAGACCCGACAGAGAAAGGTCGGGTCCTCCACACAGAGAAGAGATTTTTTTAAGTTTCCCCCTCCCCCCCCCCCCCCCCCCACATATACCCACATATACACAGTTAAAAACAATATTAAAAAACACAAACAACTACATTTAACTAGACAAAAATAAAAAAAGACAGACGGACTGCAGTCGAGCCGCTGCCGTTAGGCACCGCCACTTCCTGATTTCATCATTGTAATTAGAAAAAACACAGCCAATTCCCAAACCTGATTTTATAGTTTTGGCTGACTCACTGCACCACCAAACCCCCATTGGGCTTGTGTGCTCGCAACTGCAGAAAGCATCTCAGTAAGCCAGTTTGTTGTATCAGCACCTCCTAAATCCATCACCTCCAACACTGAAAAGAACAAGAGCAGTAGGCACCATGGGAATGCCACAATCTGCAATTTTCCCTTCAAATCACATGCATGCTTACTTAGAAATATGTTACTGTCCCTTTTTGATTATTACATTTAAATATTGTGGAACTCCCTTCCCAACATCTTAGTAGGAGCATCCTTTAACTGTGTGGGCAAACAAAGTTGACTTTGTCAACTACAGTCTCAACTAGTAAATAAATGAATATAGAGTTATATAGGCCCTTTGGCCCAACTCATCCATGCTGACCAAGGTGCCTTCCTAAGGTAGTCATATTTACCTGTGTTTGACCAATATCCCTGTAAACCTTTCCTATCCATATATCTATCCAAACATATTATAAATATTGTTACTTTATCTGCCTCAACCATTTCCCTCAGCACTTCACTGCCACTGAACTCTGCGAGAGAACATTTTCAGAATGTCGTAAATCAGATAGCACATAATGTTAAAACGTTCAGGGGATGTAAAAAAATATCACTTTTTAAAATGCATCAGTACTTCTGGTGCATTAGCCAATTTGTTTTCATTGCCAAAATCATTTATGGGACCTTCCTATGTGCAAATTAATTTTCCTTCTGCAAAGTAGTGGTTATATTTCAAAAAATAAGTGATTATTACTGAAACATATTGAGACCTGATTGGTGTTAATGCAAACTGATTTTCAATATTCATGACAGATGATCAATGGTGTTACATTATTGCACAGCAGTTCATGGGCCTGGAAGTAAATAAAAGTGCACAGTTCCGGTGAAGTTGCTGCAAAAGTGTTTTACTTCATTCACCAGATGTAAATACAGGAATTTGTAATTCCTTTGCGAATTCTAGGGGAAATATCTGTGGAGACTAAAGAAATGGAAGAAGCTGGAGGAAGCCAGTGGGTCAAGCAGCATTGTGTAGAAAAATAGCAGACGTTTGGGATCGGGTTCATTCTCCAGACTGAAATATCTGTGCACTGGAAATAAATAGAATATCAGGTTTGCTTTCTAGGGCTTTTGGAAGAGAATAGGTGTATTAAGGAGAGTCAGCAGGTGATGTCAAACTTGATTGAATTTTTTTGATCAGTTCACATTGGTGATTGTTAAGGGAATGACTGAATGTTATCTACAAGGATATAGTTTGACATTTGACAAGGTTCCACATGGTGGGCTGATCCCAAAAGGTTAAGATTCATGGGATCCATGTTGACTTTGAAGATTATATTCAGAACTGGCTTACACATAGAAGGATAGCATTTGATGGAAGAATGTCATTCTGGCTGAAGGTCTAAGATCAGTGCTGTTCCATTGAGACAGTGCGGTAGATGCCTGGAATGTTTTATCAAGTATGGTAGTGCAAGTAGGTATGTTAGTAGCGTTTAAGAGTCTTTCGGATAGGCACATGAATATGTAGGGACATATGTTTTGTACATATGCTTTTTCATTATTTATGGAGCGGCATGAACCATGTGCAGGCAGTAGGGAATGGCTTCATTTGGCATCATGTTTGGCACAGGCATCGTGGGGCAAAGAGCCAATTCCTTTGCTGTGCTATTCCATGTTCCATGATAAGGGTATTGCTTCTCAATATCAGGTGATAAACAATCTGCAAAGAATCATCCATTGGCTTAATGTATGTTAGAACAAGGTTAGATTTTCACATTATTAGTTTAATAATTAACTTTTTTCAAAGATCAAATAATTATTTCATGCCACAGATCAACAGTGTTCAATGACGATATTTCAATATATGCACCTTTTCCATCCACTCTAATTGACATGTTAGTGTAATTGTTGTATTTGTCTTATTCACACGCAGCCCCTTGGATCAATGATGATTTTGAGATGACTAATAAGTTGATGAGTTCTCTGCCACTTGTTGGGAGAAGGTGCTCAATCAGATGGGCCAATGAGAATTAATCATGGCTTCTGTGTGTACATGAAAAATGAATTTGAGGTTCTCAATGCCATCCTGAATGCTCCTCCATTTTCAATGGTCCATGTGCCATCGACTTTTGTGAGTCAATGGAGGTGTCTTTCTTTTACATGGTGGATTTGAAAATGTATTTAAATCCTTTCTACTGTGAATCTGGTTATCTTTCCCTGTTTGTTTTAAGAGTTTGATGATGAGCATGCAACATGTTAAAGCTGACTGAATGTAGTTAGGCCCTCGAGTTCGGCTTGGTGAGAGGATGCTGATATTGTTTCACTTGGCATACTGAGAACCAATGTCACTCCAACGTCATCATCAATCTGTACCTAGATGACATTTGGGTATAGGCACCATTGAAATTCAAGTTACAAACATTATTGAATCATTCTCTGAAGCATGTAAGAGAATATGGCATTATATTTAGACATCACTCTCCAACGGCAAAGTGACCTGCTTCCCAGATCTTGGAAGACACCTCTTAATGAAGGCAGACATCTGGTGATGAAATTCTTCATTGTCATTGATGTCCCAGGCTGTCTTAGGAAAAAAGTGTTTTAAGATCAAGACTGCAAACCCAGCATTGATCTCTGCCTACCTGTATGGCATTGAAACATGAACTATCTACAGCAAACACCTCAAAGCACTGGCGAGCTACCACCAACATTGCCATTTAGATATCAGGTTGTAGCAGCAATATAATTGTTTAATTTTACTTCGGAGTCACGTGAGTGACTACGTGAAGAACCCCGCCAGTGCGCCTGCGCGTCATTACGTCAGACGCATTGGCGCAAACGGACGTGAGGAGCTTGGAATTGTAGTTTTCAACTACAAAGTAAGTATAAACTTTTTTCAAGTATTTTTGTGTCCGTTTGCTGTGGGTCTATGGGGATTTTTCCACAGGCATCATGGAAAAAACGGGCAAGTGGAGGAGGCGAGCGGCACAGCCGGTATAAAGTCGCAATATTGCGGTCGGCGACCAGCCGCCTCTGACCACGGTACAGTCGACAGCATAGCGACTGTGGATATTGGGGCTGAAGGGAATTTAGTCAGCACCAGTGGGGCAAGGCAAAGCCGATAAAAAGCTGCAAGAATGCGGTCGGTAAAGGACTGCCTCATACCCTACAACAGTCGCCGGCTGGGAGCGGGGAGAACTGTGGACTTGTGCATTAAAGAACGGAGCCAGCGTCAGTTGGGTGCTAGGCACCATACAAGTCAGGGTCATGGAGCAAGAGTCAGTTAGGATTCACCTCCAAGGTTGGATACCAGTTTCTGAAGTGGATATTCCAAATGGAGAACCTGTACACAGGTTGCTCCAACGAAACATACTCCAGGAGGAGTGATGTCAGAACCAGGCTCCAGAAGCCAGGTCAGCAGCACCTAGTATAGGGCTGCTTGATAGCACCCTCATTGATGAAGCGCGTGCACAGGGTCAGCAGAGTTTCCAAAATAAGCGAAGACAGCAGCTGCCAGATGGGCTATTCCTGGCAGTACAATTTGCTGCTCTGTGAGAGTTCTGACCCTGAGTCTGACGGTGAGGCCGATACAAGCGATGTCGGCAGATGCCAGATGTTTTATTCCTGGTAATACGATTCGCTGCCCCGTCAGAGTCAAGAGAGCCACTGGAAAGGACGTGGTCTCTGTGATAAACTATTGTGTCTGCCATCAGCTCTAGTAGTTTACGATGGATGAAAATGCCCAAAAAGCACGAGATCCCAAGGAATTGCATATTGCTGAAAGTACTAGCAGTGAACCAAGATAAAGGGGTCAGATGGGCGAAGGCATGTAAGCCTAAGGAAAGTAAACTGCAGAGAATATTGAAGCTGCTCGGTTGATGAACAACTGCAATTTGCAAAACAATGGATGGAGGCCATGGATGGAGATGCATCAAGTGGCACTAAGGTTGCTATGTAGCGCCCACTTCAAGCTGAATTGTTTCAGGAAGTATGCCATTCGGTCCAACATCAACCCAAAGTTGCAGCAACTCTGTAAAGCCCAGCAATGTGCAGTCATTCAACTTATTCTTCAGAGAAAAAAACCGTATGAATCGTGGGAAAGAGTTGGATAATGAGGCAAAAACAGCAAAGTTGATCACAAGATCAATGGTCGTCAAGTCTGCAAAGAGGATGTATCCTTTGAGACATCATACAAAATCCTGGACCGACATCAGGAGCAAATGGACCATTGAAGCAGGTACTCAGTTGATGTCCTGCAGCAGGAAAACAAAAAAGCGTGGGTTTTGCCTGCCAGGAGCCAGGGACCACAGGTCACTCAGATGACAAAGGAGGTAGGTGGACCTGGTTCTTATGGGAACATATTAAGGCAAAAACAGCCAAATATTGGAAGCAAATTCAGTTATTATTCTGAGTATTATAGAAAGGTTTATAATTGATTTGATTCAAATACTGATTTGCCATCCAGCATGTTCCAAGCAGAACACTCCAATTTCACATAAAAATAATTGATGGAGGTTCAAGCTGAATTGAAAGCTTGTTTATAAACAAGTAATTGAAAGGCCGGTTTATCAAAACCACCAAATTGTGTTTAAAATTTCTCAACCTAAAAAGGTGAGGAGTATTTTGGATCTGACAAGTCTTTAAAAATGTTGTGAAGTATAGACACTTCAAAATAGAGACTTTGAGACTGCCAAACAAATTATTTCAAAAAAGATGTTTTATGGCACATAGATCTGAAAGATGTATATTACTTAATGTTTGTTCATTTATAAGATAAAATTATCTAAAGGAACAATTATGGCAATTCAAAGTTCTGTCTAACGGGTTGACTTCAGTCCCTAGAAATTCACTAAATTGGTAAAACCAATTTTGCGGCTAATTAGAGGCCAAGGACAGATGTGGATGGCTTAACTGGATGATGTCCTAATTAGGACGAACAAGAGAATTCGTGAGTTATCTCTCTCAAATTATTCAAACCACTTTTAAAAGTTGGGTTTAATTCATCCAGAGAGAAATTAAGTTAACGATACTTACAACAATTGATTATTTGATTCAATTGAAAAGGTAGTAATTTACCCAGGGTAAAGGGTAAAGCTAATTGATGGTTGTATTAAGCAGTTGGAAAAGCAACAATCTTCAATTAAGACAGGTGGCCAGCTTGTTAGGAGAATTTGTATTATTTCCAGCAATACAATATGGGCCATTGGACTACCAGCAGCTGCAGACTGCAAAAAGAAAAAACACTAAGATGCATGATGGCCATTTTTTGATAGGCCATGCAATTAAACAACAAATGCTGCTTCTGATTGCAGTAGTGGATTTAACATGTCGTCAGTAGTTCAAGCAAGATACGGATTGAACAGCCTTCCATGGTCTTAACAGACTGATATCAGTGTACTAGGATTGGTGCTACTGAAAAGGTATCCATCTGTGGACAGATGGAATATGGAAGAAGTATTATTTTACAGACATGGAGAATCGACGTTTTAAAGTCTATTGGAAGGCTTATGAGCTACAAGCTTGTTGTTAAATATAACTAATCTGCATGTTCAGTTTCAAATTAACAACACTACAGCAATGGCATGTATTAATTGTATGGGTGAAATTTCCATGATAACAAAGAATGGATGTTTAACCTTAAGATTTTTTAATGATATAATAGTCAGATTTGGGAAGCCAGATATGACTTGTTTCCATCCAGACTCAATCACCAGTTACAGAGATATGTGTTATGGGACTACATCGGGAGACAGTAGCGATCGATGTTTCTCGCTATATTAGGATGGTATGTTGTTATATGCATTTTACTTCATCCTGTCTCATAAATCGGTGTCTGCTTAAAACGAAGCAGTATGCTGCCTCTGGGGTATTCGTGGTACCAGACGGGTCTACGCAGCCATGGTTCCCTTTGATATTGAAATTTATAACACAGTTTCTGATAAATGTTCCCAAAAGAAGGAAGTTACTGGTGTATTCGATAATTGGAGAGTAACATCCGTCATATGCCTGTATGGATGCAGGGTTTTAAAAAGAGGATTGTCTGGGCATGCTGTGGACATGCTTACAGCAGTCTGGTGGAAGAATACTCAAAAGCAGTACATTTGGGGATCTGAGTTGTGACTCTGTAAATACTGCTTTCCCATTAGGTAAAGAATGAGGGGAAAATTTCTGTGTATAAAAGAATATGGAATGTTGTACGGCACATGTCTCAAATATCTTGGATTGACCTCTATTTAATGGGTTGAGGTATAGTGCGATTTATTCACACAGAAGTATATTATGCCTCGGTTTTATTTGATGAGGTTGGAAAGACATCCTGTTGAGTCTCGTTCTTTTATTTCCAGATTAATGAAAGGAATTTTAATTCCAGACCTCCTAAAACTAGGAGGGAATCTGGAATATAGAATTGTTTTAAGCTACTTCAGCAAAGGAGTCTTGGTACGACTCTGATTTGGCCAAGTTCAGCATGAAGGTACTCATGTTTATGGCACTTGTAACATTACAAAGTACAGATTCACAGAAGTACCTCAGGATTATGTTATGTTTTACATTTGATGACCTACTCAAATTAAGTAGGATCAGGTGTGATAAGATTCAAGAGTGTTTATTAGCATATTCTATGGATCCATATCTATATGTTAAGACATATTTGTTGCAATACATTGAGGCTACAAAGGTCTTATGAAATATGAAAACAAGATTGTTTATCATTCACGAAAAACCATACAAGATAGTGTCAGTTCAGACTATTTTAAGATGGTTAAAAACAAGTTTTGGTTGCTGCAGGTGTGAACATTGATGGTTTTACATTCCATTCAGTTTAGCAGCAACATCGACGACCAGGGCGAAGGACGTCCCGTCGACCATATTTTCAAAGCCGCCGGGTGATCCAATAAGTTGGTGTTTCAACTATTTTACCATCGGCCTATTGCCAATACGGGGCTGTTTGCAGATACTATATTAAGTTCTGCTTAAATTTCCCTGGGTTAAAGGGGATACTGTTAATTCTTTTATTCAAATAAATGAATTACTGCATTTGTCAGGCAAATGTTATTATTAATGCATTATTGATTATTTCTCGTTCCGAGTCAATCAATGCAGTTAGAAGCCGGGATTTGTCTGCGGCATGAAATCACAAAGCTTTAAAATCTTCACGTGGTCACTCACGTGACTCCGAAGTAAAATAGTAAGATTAAACGAGAACTTACCTAAGTTTGAAGTTTGATCTTTATTTTATGAGGAGTTACGTTGGTGATTACGTGCCCACCACGGCCCAACCCTCTATCATAAAGGTCAGATGGAAGTTCTTGTATTACTCGTTTTATTATGATACTATATTACTTCGCTTGTTGTTTTTTGTGATTTCACCGCTGCTTTGAAGATTGACGCGCAGGCGCACTGGCGGGGTTCTTCACGTAATCACCAACGTAACTCCTCATAAAATAAAGATCAAACTTCAAACTTAGGTAAGTTCTCGTTTAATCTTACTATTCTAGTTACATGTTTTTACTACAGCCAGGATATTATCAGGCTCTGCAGTCACTGCATACTGTCCAATACATACAGCCATTTCCTGATTGCATGGGGTATGAATTCAATTGATTGAATTGTTATTTAGAGGTCTGAATTAGATCACCCAAACACCTTTTCTGACTGATGGTCGATGTAGATCATATTCCACCGTTCTCCACCATTCTCTCCCTTTTTGTCTATCCCCCAAACCCATTTTATTTGTCCTGTCCTTTTTTCCATTGCACCCATTATCTTTTGCAGTGCATTTCCTTCACGGTTCCTGTTGCCTCTTCCCGTTCCCCTCAGTGACTGCACTTCAGAGTACTTTACAAAGACCTTCTGTATTATGAAGTGCTGAGGTTGGCTTCTGCATTATGAAGATCCGAGGTTGTGAAAAGCTTGGTCAAATCTTTCTTGGTATGTACTCGAGCAATGTTTTACTCAATAAAGTTGATACAAAGTTTTTGAGAATTTCAGCATATAAACATATTTTATTTAGTTAAATAAAATTTGATAAAATGTGGATGGATCTTCCACCTTCTAAAAAACAAAGTTGCTTATGGTCGAAACTATATAGTAATAGGCTATTAGAAGATATGCAATATATAAGTTAAGATATTACAGTTACATATGAAAAGGTGTAAGTAATCACACTCTCTTGCAGTTCTTTGTACAAAATTATCAACTTGAATGTGTCCTTAAAAATGTCAGATTTGGCTGCAAGATTTCAAGAAATAAGCTAAATTAAAAAGAAATATCTTGAGAATTAAAATTAGAGTAACATTAATCTAAGCATATGATCCCACATAACTTCAATGCAGATGTTAAATGGCTTTATCCTGGTTGCCATGTGCATGGAATTACTGATTTTGAGATTGTCTATTTCATGGTTATGTTTCAAATTTAGTCAGTACTGCTTCTTCATATATTTTGCAGTACAGTGGCACCATAGACTTTTCTTGTCCTATCTAATTAAACTAATTGTTTTATTTTCTGAAAATAAAACAAAAAGATAATGCCAGAAATACTCAGCAGGGAGTATACCTTAAGATGTCTTTGGAGTTTTGTTCCATTGAAAGCGAGTGTCAGTAATGGGTGTGATTGACTCATTAAATTTTCACAGTAATTGGGTGAAAGATGAGAGTAATGAAATTTATCCTGTTTCTGGACAGGTGAAGTAGGAATGAGAGCTTAAATTTAGGAAATATAGTGGACATATTCATGTGCCCTGCTAATTTTACCTTGCAATTCTTATTTTTAAGTTAATTGAAAATATCAGAATAATTTTCTGCAATATCACAATTTTGAAGATTGAGGGAAAAAAGCAATAAGAATTGCACTTTTTTTTCTTATGTGACTTAGACTTTTATGTATTAGAAAGAAAATAGTTTCA
Source organism: Malacoraja senta (assembly GCA_038087875.1). Classification (NCBI taxonomy): domain Eukaryota; kingdom Metazoa; phylum Chordata; class Chondrichthyes; order Rajiformes; family Rajidae; genus Malacoraja; species Malacoraja senta. The sequence continues at coordinate 44,379 of JAXLNO010000648.1, forward strand.
CATGATGTTTAGAAGTTGTTAGTACATATTGTAGATTATAGTTGGTAATTGATTCAGCGATTTAATTCTCCATTTGGCTGTAATATTGGCATTCCAACCAATCTAGGAACATCTTGGGTTTCAACGACTCGTGCAGTATACTGTTCACCAAAAACAAGGTTTCGAAGACGAGGAAAGCAGGCATAGATATACGTATTTAAAGGGCCTCGCAGCTTATTTTTCTCAAGCCGAATATAGGTCAGATGGTTTGGATTTGTTATATCAGTTGTAGGACACATCAAAGTAACATTAAGTGCTGCAAAGCAAAAGAAAGACATTATTAGCAATCCGTTGAACTGTGTTAAAGACTTAGTATGTTCTAGTTTTCATTCAAAAGGCATAACACATAGGTGTTGCTGCAATTTTTAAGAAAAGATTTAGTTCAAGATAAGCTCACTGTGTTTGAATGGATCAAAGTCTACACTTTTGTTTCTGCTGGAATTACAAATTTGTTGGATTTAACAATCAATAGCTGAACTCTATTGCTGAAAAAGATCCCATACTTGACTTCGAATAATCCGTGCTAGTCATGCGCTGGCTCCAGTGCCATAATATTCCTTAGTTTCACATTTAATTAAAAAAAAATATTAAGTTGCCTTTTTGTTATGCTTCAGTCATAGAGTTACATGGCACAGACCCTCTTGTCATTACCAATCGAGGGGTCTATCTGAGTTAGTCCCATTTTCTTACATTTGACCCATATCCCTCTAAACCTGTCCTATCCGTGTGCCTGTCCAAATGTATTTTACACATTGTCATTGTACACATCTCTGCAGCTTCCTCTGGCAGTCTACCAGCTCTTGTGTAAAAAAGTTGCCCCTCAGGCCCTCATTAAATCTTTTCTCTCTCACCTTAAACCTATGCCCTCAAGTTTTAGACATCCCTCCCCTGAAAAAAAGGCTATGACGTCCACCTTATCTGTGCTCCTCATAATTTATATACCTCTTTAGGGTTCTCCTTCAGCCTCATTTGCTTCAGGGAATACAACCCTCCCCTATCCACTCTCTTCTGAACATCAAGCCCTACAACTTTCTTGTGAAATTTCTCTACACCTTCTCGAAAACAATTACATTCTTCCTATAGCATGGTGACTAGAACTGCGCACAATATACCAAGTGGGGTATATCTTATACAGCTGTTACATGATGTCCCAACTCCTGTGCCTGACCGATGAAAACATGCATACCATATGGTTTCTTCACCTCCTTGCCTCCCTGTGTTACCATTTGCAGGGAACTGTACTCGTACTCCAAGGTCTCCCTGTTGTACAACATTTACCACACTTCTCTTCAATTTTGTAGTCATCTACAAACTATTAACCATGCCAACTACATTCTCATCTAAATCATTAACATACATAACAAATAATCGGGAACAACCACCGATCCCTGCAGCACATCACTGGTCACAGGCCTTAAATCTGAAAAACAATTGTATACTCCACCCTCTGAATCCTACCATATACCATTCTGTATCCAAGTAGCTACTTCACCACAGATCCATGTGATCGAGCCTTCCTGACCAGCCTAGATATGGGACCTTGCTGAAGGCCTTGCTAAACTCCATGTCGACAACGTCTACTGTTCATCATTCTTCTGGTTACATCTTCAAGGAACTCGATCAAACCTGTAGGCATTATTTGCCACGTACAAAGCCATGCTAACGATCCCTAATTAGTCCTTGCCTTTCCAAATGCAGACAGATCCTGCTCTCAGAATCCCCTCCAGTTTCCCACCACCGGCATGAGATTCACCGGCCTGTAGTTCATTGGCTTGTCCTTGCAGCCCTTCTTAAATAAAGATAAAACATTACCCACCCTCCAGGCTTCCAGTACCTTTTCCATGGGTAACAAAGACACAAGATTCTCTGCCAGGGCCCAAGTAAATTTCTTGCTTTCCTTTACTGACAATGTATTTGCATAACTTAGATTGGTCATAGATTTGGTGGATAGATTGGATAATTTGGGTTTAGATTTGGTAGATTTGTTTTCGGAGATTGACTGTCAAGGTTTTCAGATGAACAGTACCTATTGAATTTACTAATGATGGTATCCTGTTAACTGATTTGCCAGATGAATTTAATACTAATCAGAATTATTGTAGAATTTTGCCCACAAACACATCTGATTAATGATACATATCTTTAGTTTGGAATTTCAACTGTGTGGAAATATGATAAAATGGGAGAAGGTGATGCAGCTTTTGTATTTTGGAAAATCTGGATAAATTCTAATGATATGGAAAGGGTGCAGGTTTGAACATTGCTTAATATGGATATTTAGTCAGAGTCAGTCAAAGGTGCTGCTTTCCAACTCAAACCTCCTGCTTAAACTGGGAAGAGAAAGGCCATAAAAAAACAAAAGGATGTGGTTTGATTAGTTTAATCAAGGTAGTTTCATAAAAGTGATGAAAGATCCTTGAATTATAGAAGGATAGCTGAAACTCTTTGCCATTTCTGCAGCATGTGGGAACTTAACGACACATCATGTAGTCTTTGGGAGCCACATATATGGCAGGTGCCTCAACAGGAGATTCTCTAAGCATTAGGTGTGGATCCTCTCCCATTGCATTCCACCAACTACATCATCTTCACTGCCCTCGGTGTTTCTATTTATGAATTTTGTTTTCCTCCCAGCAGTTTGAATATTACCTTGATCTAACGTTCACTTATTCCCACTGCTGTGCTTCAAACTCACCAGCTTACATTTTTTTCTCAGTTGCTGTATGTTCCCCAATAGCAGCTTTCTACAATTAACTTTTTAAACATTAAACTGCTTAATTGACAAGCAGGAAATGTCATTAGAAGAATATACCCTGGAATCAAATTTGCAAGACCTGCATGTTCATAAAAACACCCTTTTCCCTGCCTGGTAGCAAAAGGTATTGACATATTTCTCAAATCCACTTATGACATAGAAGGAGGCCATTGGTGTTTATGCCAGGTCCCAGAGTAATAATGTTATTGAGTAACTGAGCAATATAGCTCAGAAACGGGTCCTTGGGTCCAACTCGTCCATACTGACCAAGATGTCTAATTAAGCTAGTTCTATTTACCCACATGTGGCACAAATCCCTCAAAATCATTCCTATCCATGTACGTCCAAATGTCTTTTAAAAAATGTTATTGTACCTGCCTCAACCACTTTCTCTGGCAACTCATTCCAGATATGCACTCACTTAAACCTATGCCCTCTGGACTCCTTTCGTGTGGAATTTTGACCTCTACAAGGCCATCCCTCAGGTTCCAATGGTCTAAGCAGGGCATTGTCCAATGTCAATGGTCCAACCTCCCTTTATAACCCAGGCCCCCAAATCCTACCAACATTCTCACACATTTTCTTTGCACTTTTTCCAAATTGTTACCTATTGCACGGTATCGAAAACTATACACAATACACAAGCATGGCCTCATTAATGTATCACCATTAATTCCATTCCTACACAAATATCCTCCTCACCCCCTCTCAAGCAGTCTTTTGCTCAATCTCAAGCTCTTTTCTCTCTCTCTCCCTATCTGCATCCTCCTGTCCTATTTTTTTGCTGAACACCTCCTATCCTGGAAATGTGTTATCTATTTTTCAGCCATGGTTCAGTTATTGTGACCAGATCATAATCCCACAAGAATATTTATACTTACAGCTTGGTTGTGGTGAGATTTTACACCTGAATACAAATAAAGTCCATTTATTTCAGAGAAAAACATAAATAGTTAAGTGTGGGTGTGAAAATCTGTGTGATTATATTAACGAACGTGGTAAAATTATGTTTTTCTCTTCACAAATGCATAATACCTGCTGATTACTTACATTACTTTGGTCTAAGGAGTAACTACATCATTAAAAAAAAAAGTATTTCCAGCATTTATAATGCGGTGCTTTTATGAGATGCAAGTTTCTTTTTGTACTGAAAACTATTCACCAAAACAAATTAAGGTTAGTACCGCCTCAGCGCGGACATGCAACTCTTTTTTTTACATCATAACTATCAGTTAGGAGAATGTATCATAATAGTGTGCATACTTGTAAAGTCATTATTGTTGAGATACAAGTGTTCTAGATTCCTTGAAACGTAGAAGGTTTTAGTGAGTAAGTTGTGACCTAGTTTCAGTTCCATCAGTTTTGAGAGGTTGAACACACCATATGGAACTTGTTTGAGTTTATTATGTGTCATCCTCAATGAGATGAGATGTGGTGTTTTTCTGAAGTAATTTGCTGGGATAGATGATATGTAGTTGTTTTCAACTGAAAGTTGTAGTAGAGAAGCTGGAAGGTCTCCGGGCATAGATTTGAGTTTATTACTGCACAGGTTTAACTGTAAGAGACTCTTCATTTTTCCAAGATGATTTCCCTTAACTGCACCATCAGGGAGTCTGTTATAGCCAAGATCCAAAATTGTGACATTTATCAGTGAACGGAAAGTATCAGCAGGTAGTTTAGTAATTCGATTGGAACTGAAATCAATTCTTTTAAGATTATTGGGTAGCGGAGCTGGGACGTCTTCAAGTTTGTTGTGTGCCAGATTAAGAATAATCAGATGTTTGAGTTTACCAAAGACACCTTTGGCTATCTTGGAAGACGTCAATTTATTACGACTCAAATTAATTTCTTGAAGCAATGTTGCGTTAACAAAGGCATTTTCTGGCACACTTTCTATTTCATTGAACTGAAGGAAAAGATATCTCACATGCGCTGGAATATTGGGAATATTTTTGAGTTTTCGATTATCACAGTACATAGCCAATGGAAATGATGGTATGCACCGACATTCATGGGCACACTCTCTGGGAAATGATCTATAAAGCTCAAGATCTATGGGTGTACGGATGCGTCGATGATGTTGCGGAGTAGATGGATCATCATTGGTTTCTTTACAAAGAATATTTACACCAAAGAGAAGTATTAAAATTGGCAGCCTTGTGACGAAGGCCATTCTTATGTTGACGATGTTGTTTCTATTGAAATTAAAATGAAGAAGAGAGAATGGAGAATGAATTATAAAAGAACAATCAATTAATATGACAACATAATCAGTGACAATGCTACAATCCTCCATTACAGAAACAGATAACATTAATTCTTAAACAAAATGTCCTCCTGTAACCAGATGGAGCAGTTCAGGAATGGCCAAAATAACTTGAAGGTCAACCTTCCTTTTAGATGCTTTCTGATCACTGAAACATATTTCGCATTCTGCCTGATTATATAGTATTTGGGCATTATTGATGTATTTTCACTGGAACAAGATGAAAAATTGATGCTTGTGTATAAAGCATTTTACCTTCAATACTGAAGGGCTACATGACTTATTTCTTACCGCTAAAACTCCCAAGTTCGTCACCATATTGATGTTTTCAGTCCTTAATTTTATTCTAGGAGCATTGACAGCTCTGATTCATTCTGTCTTATCCAACAAGCTGTTCTTATAATTTCATATTTACTCAATTCAGGACCCTGTCTAATACTCCTTTACCCTATCTTATCAATATACACTAGAAATTGATGGAGAATCAGGATGTACCAATCAAGCACATTCATTTGCTTGATAAGCAGTTTTTAGAAAGGAAATAACTAAATTACATTTTACGACAAACCAATAAGAACGACTGATGCAGATAAGTATGAGGTGGTACATTTTGGCATCAAACCAGGGCAGGATTTTACAGTGAAAGGAAGGTCCCTAGGGCCAGAGGGATCTAGAAGTACAGATACACAGTTCCCTGAAAGTGGTGACACATGTACATACTGTGGTAAAGATACATTGGCTTCATTTGTCAGAGTATTCAGAATAGAAATGGGATGTTATGTTACAGTGGTAAAAGATGTAGGTGACGCCACATTCGGAGTGTTGTGTTTACGCTTCCAAATGATCCCAGGAATGAGTAGGTTAACATATGATGAGCTTTTGACAGCACTGGGCCTGTACTCGCTGGAGTTTAGAAGAATGAGGGGGTACCTCATTGAAACTTACATAACAGTGAAAGGCTTGGATATAGTGGATGTGGGGAGGATGTTTCCACTAGTGGGAGAGTCTAGGACCAGAGGTCATAGACGCAGAATTAAAAGACGTTCTTTTAGGAAGGAGATTAAAAGGAATTTCTTTAGTCCTTTAGTGGTGAATATGTGGAATTCTTTGCCACAGAAGGCTGTGGAGGCTGTCAGTGGATACTTTTAAGGCAGAGACAGATTATTGATTAATGTGGGTGTCAGAGGTAATGGGGAGAAGGCAGGAGAATGGGGTAAGGAGCGAGGGATAGATCAGCCATGATTGAATGGTGGAGTAGACTTGATCGGCCAAATGTCCTAATTGTGCTCCCTTGCGATGTTATGACATGAAGGATATCATTAAGCTAGAAAGAGTGCAGAGAAGATTTACGAGAATGTTGTCAAGATTCAAGGGCCTGAACCATTGGGAGAGATTGGGCAAGCTAGGACTTTATTCCTTGGATGTCAGGAGGCTAAAGGGTGATCTTATAGATATGTGTAAAATCATGAGGGGAATTGATGAGGTGAATTTACAGAGTCTGTAATCCAGGCTTGGGGGATTCAAGAGCCAAAGGACATAGCTTTAAGATGAGAGGAGGGCAAGATTTAACGGAAACCTGAGGGGCATCTTTTTCATTCAGAAGGTGCTGAATATAGAGAATGTGCTGCCAGGGGAGATAGTTGAGGCAGGTACCATAATAACTTTGAAGAGACGCATCATCTATTATGAATAGAAGTCACTTGGATAGGTACATGGATAGGAAAGGTTTAGAGGGATATATGGGCCAAATGAGGGGAAAACGTAACTAGCTTAGATTGAGTATCTTGGTCGGCCTGACGGGTTGGGGTGAAGGACCTATTTCCGTGCAGCATTATTCTATGACTACTGTATCAAACCTGCAGCTACCTTGGCTATGTTTTAAATGTTAATCCTCCAGTGGTAGATTTTGCAGCTGTGGTTATTAAACATGGTTTTGTTATAGGAGGCAAGCAGTAAGTTGCATTACTGAAAAGGTCACCTGAAGGATCTCTTCTTGTACAATTGGTTTTACCACAATTAAGTCTGGAATTAATTATGGACAGATTATTTTAAATTTCAGTTCATTTAAACATTTTCTTTTTGTGCAATATCATTCGATAGGATCATCATATTTTCTAATCATGGTCATCATATAAAGTGCTCCTGACAGCCAAATCTCAGCTCTCAGGATATTTTTAAAATAGATATTCAGAGCTGTTGAGTTCTGAATATGGCATCCTTACACTTCTATCAACTACATCAGTGATCTTAAGCATTTTCCGTGAGATCAACTGCATTATCAGCAAAGCCTCAACTGAAGCCAATGCAGGACAGTACAACCATAAAAATGTTTGTCCTTTTGATGATGATGAGCACTTTCCCAGGCTGCATTTGAAAGTATATATAACGTTTTGGCTCTTACAAATCAGGTCATCCAGACCCTAGCAAAGTACTTTAGAGGATTATTGTGCACTTGCCTCATTGCCAAAACCTTTTTATGACCATCTGTATTAAACAGATGACGGGAAGTAACTATATGTGCAGCAAGAGTAGATCATTTTGATCATTTGAATGCCATGAACTTTGCAAGTTTCCTGCAGAATGCAAGGTGTAATATGTATGCAATAGTTCATTGCAACATTATTCAACCTTAATACTCTCTAAATTATCAGCACATGTCAAATTTAATACAGGAGGTCCAGAAATTTGCTGTCACTGAACATAAAAAGTTGTTTCTACAAAATCTGTTCCATGGAAACCAACACCATTCTTTCCCTCTTAAGCGATAGGCAAAGTGAGACAATTTACAATATTTGTCATGTTTGATCCCAAGCTGAGAATCCATCTTCATATCGGTGCCATTAGTAAGATCATCTTTTTCATTTCTATGACCATGCCTGCTCTGCCCTACCTCAGCTCATTGCCTGGAACCCATGCCCATGTTCACTTATCATTCAACATGTTGGCTTCCACTCACTCTTAGTCAGGCTATCCTGGGTCTTTGATTGGTTGATTGATTTAAAGACACAGCATGGAAACAGGTCCTTCGGCCCACCAAGTCCATGTCATCCCCCTATCACCCGTTTACACTATTATCCTACTTTCATATCCACTCTCTATACACTTGTGGATATTTACAGAGGCCAATTAACCTGCAAACCAACATGTCTTTGGGATGTGGGAGGAAACCGGAGCACCCAGAGGAAACCCACATATGTGCAAACTCCACACAGACAGAACCCAAGCTCCGGATCGAACCAGGGACCCTGGTGTGCGAGGCAGCAGTTGTACCAACTGCGACACTATGCTGCCCTTCCTATAGATCGGCTCATTCAAAATTATACTGTCTGGCTCCGAACTTGCACCAAGATGTGTTTGACCATTGTCCTTATTTGCTCTTAGGCCTACCATGGCAAATAGTAGAGCAATGCTTAGATATCAAAAATTTCTCTGTATGCTTTTGCAATTCTTCTAAATATCTACATTTATAAATTCTTGTTTTCAGCCAAAAACTGGGCTTTCTGACATTAGTTGTACTGATTTGATAAATGCAAGATTCCTAAGAGACGTGATAAAACTAAAGTCTTCAATTCCTTTCAAATCCAAGTTAAGAATATATTCTGGTCTTCTGCAGATCAGCAGGGTAGTTTAAAGTACAATGTTCATCAAAGAGTAAAGCACAATTTTGAATACAGATATCAATGTCATCCTGTAATAACAATGAAAAATTGTATGGTATTTTGTAAAATGCCATTTGAATCAGTCGACTAGGAGCAGGTTCATCTGATACCAGAGCAACTTCTAATAATGAGACAAATATAACCTTTTTTTGTTTGGTGAAAAATCAGATAAGACAATTAAATAAAGAATCAGTTACCTTTTAGAAAGTTGGTAGAGGAAAGCACCAAGCAAAATGGTCTTCAAATTGTCTTATGATGTCTTTGATTGTCAGATTCCTTCCGTTATAGCATTCTTGCCTCTGATACAGGTTTGTGTAAATAGACAACACAGAATATTGAGACAAAATCTAGACTGATGGAGATGTTAGACAAATACTCCATTTGTCAAGTCAAGTTTATTGTCATGTGCACAAGTACAGTGAGGTACAGGTACAATTAAAATCTTGCTTGGGTGAAATATTCTCTGAGAATAAGAGAATAATAGAATGGAATTTCTATTATTCTGGCCAACAATAATCCATCATTCAGTCTCAAAGTAGTTAGTTGATCATTTATTTCAGCTTTATTTACAAAACTTTGTTCTGGTGAATTGTATACCATATTTATTTGTATTATGCAATTAAAATCTAAAGTTAATTGACGAGAAATGTATCTTAGCTGCTTGAAAATCTAATTAAGAGGATTATAAATTACATTTTATTGATGGTACTTACCCCTCTAGAACAGCTATTGCCATGTTTGATAATGCAGCCCTCCACATTTATTGCATTGTCTTACATCTTATGTGCTGACTTCCAGGAATGGGACTGAAACCTAAACTTCTGACTCAGTGGTTTCACACAGTTTGGAGTGAGTGAAATAGCGAATGCTTACATAGAAACATAGACTATAGGTGCAGGAGTAGGCCATTCGGCCCATCGAATGTGATCATGGCTGATCATCCACAATCAGTACCCCGATCCTGCTTCTCCCCATACCCCTTGATTCTGTTAGCCCTGTGAGCTCTATCTAACTTTCTTTTGAATGCATCCAGTGAATCGTCCTCCACTGCCTTCTGAGGCAGAGAATTCCACAAATTCATAACTATGTGTGAAAAGGTTTTTCCTCATCTCAGTTCTAAATGTGACACAATATGCAACGTCACACAATAATCCTAAATTCCATTGTGGAGAGTTCTAATTGAAAAGATGTTTAAACAGGGTGGACAACAAACACATTTTTCCTACATCAGTGTTTATGTCACATTTGAGTCTGTCAAGTCAACTGGGCCAAAGCTCGTGAATTAGTTCTTTTTCACAGGTGGGAATAGGGGATCTTTAAGGGAATCCTGTCCCAAGTCTCCTCAGCATGACCTCCTTTCCTGGCATGTGAAGGTGTAGAGAGAAATTATTCATGATGGACATTCTGTTCAGAATGCTATTGAATTCATGGTTAAGATCCCAATGATATTCAAGGCCCAATGCATCAGGTAGGCAACATAAATATAGGGCCTTGTTAAGTTGGAATTAAATAGAAATGGATAATAAGCTATAATAGATGAGCTATAATAACCCTCAAAAAATACTATTTATTTTGTTCTTAATCAAAAACTAAATCTTGATTCCATCAGTTTTGATGACTCCCGTCTCAGCTGTTCAAGATCCTCTTTTTGAAGTTAGTTAGAAATGCTTGTTGATAATGAATCAGTATTCAATAATGGGAAAATGGGCTGGCAAAACGAATGCATAGGATAATGTGTAGTGGCAAGACTTAAGGTTGTTAACATAACAGAGTAATAATGTGGTTCATTTGGTAAATATATCATCTACTGTGGTGTAAGGTATGTTAAAAACATTTCCTGGTCTGTGAGACCAGTGCAACTGGGGAATTAGTTTTTACTGGAGTTCTCCAAAATGAGGGAGAGTTGGGGTCTGGGGAAAGCAACCTGTAACATTCTGATTGTTGCCAATTAACAATTTTTCAAAAGTGTGCTTGTGATTATGCTTAGTCATAACACTCAACATGCCAAATTGTTCAATTATTTATAGCTATTTGCAATCCAGTTTTATGCATGAAAAATAATTTGACCATACTAAAAATCAACAGTCATCTATGAAAATTAACTCAAAATATGTAACTTCCTATATATTTTTTCCTACATCCCACTGTACTTATTGAATTTGATTTTCATTCCTCTGTAGAAAATAGAGAAAAATTATTTTACAAAGAGAAAATTGCTAATTGTTTTATTTTTTCGAATGCGAATCTATTATTATATACTTTTTCCTGAGCTTTGAAAATTCTGTTAGATTTACGCATTCCTACGTAATTTGCTCTTCTAATTTTAAGAATATTTGCTTCTTATCATTTTAATTATCTTAGTTTTCAAAGAGCTGTTATTAAATTACTATCTTATTTTATTTGAGCTATTTTATTTTTATTTAATAATTGGAGTTAATGACAAATTCTGCTGGTTGACCATAATCCAATGTGTTCTATATGAAATGCTGTTATTTGTGGATTTTAGCATTTTATCATTGTTGGGTAGAAGTGTTTCTTAATGGTTAAATCTATCTTGTGTATGGCTAATAACAAACTGTTTGACAATTGGGGTATATGTAAAATTATGGATTAGAGAATTGAATTAAAGTTTTATATTATATATATATAGTTTTCCTTTTCTTGTTCAGCACAATACTTTGGAAAATAAATTGTAGACTTTACACTTCTTGAATGCTGAAATATTTACAGGAAAATTTATAGAAACATTTTTTGTCTCATAATTTACAACTTATATGATTTTATTCATGAATTACCATAACTCCCTGACAAACTACTTGAAAACAATCAATTTTGACTAATAATTAAGTTAATTCTGAAGTATTGCTGAAAATAGGTGAAAACAAAACTCGAACATTTACAAATTCCAGTTGAATGAATGCCTAAATTACCATTGCAGAAATAAAAATCCTTCTGGCATGATGCAGTAAATCAGTTTGCTTTGATATTAACTGGAGGGAAAAGAAAATAAAACAAACCTTTTTCTCGTCAGATCATAGCATCAGAAAATACCTTTCTTTGAATTGAAGTACTTGACCATCAAGATACATAATTAAACTGCAGTAACATCTAAATATTTATGCAGAATCAACTGAAGCATTTTCTTGGAGTTTGTGATTATTTTGATGCTGATTCTAAACCATTGTCTGAATACTTTATTAAAATTATATTACTGCCATGCAATAATTTTTACAGAGCTATTCTCAGGAGCATTCCTAAAATAATTTTTAAAACATAGAAAGTTCACACTGCAATTAAATTTAGAAAATGAAGCTTTTTCCATTATTTAAACATGCCACAGAATCTTAAATTAATTTTTTTCCTCATGGAAACACATGCAAAATCCCTTTGAATGGCATGCAGACAGATGAATTATTACATAAATGGAAGATGAAATGAATTGCTATTCTCAGCTTTAGAATAAATCTATTCGTCATACCTGGTAAAATTCTTGGTTGTGGGAAACATTAATCCTGAAATCATTCCCAGACTCTCAGGCAAGATGTTTCACATAACAAAAATTGTGATATGGTTGCAAAAAAATAGAGCTTTAATATTGATTTTGTTTACTTCGTATATCCTCACCTTAGCAGCAATGCTCAGCTGTTGGTGTCTTCATTGTATAGATTAATCCGGAAACCAAAAGCCATTTGCTCAGTGACTGTAGCTCAGCTTTATGGTTAAATGTTTTTGTCAGTTTACGTGTATAAGGAATCTGGAATATTTCCTTTGAGACGACACATAAGGAATTAATCGAGAAGTTAAATGGAACAATGTGGGTTGGGTTTATTCTTGTCTCCAGATATGCCAAGTGTATTTGACTGTTAATTCAATTGAGTTGTTCATGAAGTCCAAAGCAATAACCTTTTCACTGATGTAATTTGATGATCCTTAAACACAGCTCAGGAAAATTTGAAAAAAAAAAAATCTTTGCAAGGGCCTCTTAGCCATGCTAATGAGAAACTCAGAAAGCACCACAAAGCCGCTCCCAGCCATGAATTTCTACTGTTTAGTGTTTTTATTTGGACAGAATGGTCATTTAACAAAAATGTTGAAAACTACTTGTGATAGCAGTGCTAACATAGAAAAGTATTCCATGACAATGCATGAGTATAAGGCCAGAGAATAAATGACTGGGATGGTAATGTAGCTCACTTCTAATGGGTGTCTTACAGGAAACCAAGGACATGGGAGTCAGAGTTTAGGGAGGAAATTCAGATTATGCAGGAAATGAGTGGTGAGGCAAAGCAGTGGTCTAAATTAAGAAACAAGTTCGGGGCAGAGCTTTTGATTAGATGGTGATGACGATGAGAATGAAGATGCTGGTTGACATATATGGTGGGAAAATTTAGTTATGATAGTGGACGTAATTATTGAAATAGGAATATTATAGGAAGGACATTATAGCCATAGAGGGAGTGCAGAGAAGGTTCACCAGACTGATTCCTGGGATGTCAGGACTTTCATATGAAGAAAGACTGGATAGACTTGGCTTATACTCGCTAGAATTTAGGAGATTGAGAGGGGATCTTATAGAAACATACAAAATTCTTATGGGGTTGGACAGGCTAGATGCAGGAAGATTGTTCCCGATGTTGGGGAAGTCCAGGACAAGGGGTCACAGCTTAAGGATAAGGGGGAAATCCTTTAAGACCGAGATGAGGAAAAACTTTTTCACACAGAGAGTGGTGAATCTCTGGAACTCTCTGCCACAGAGGGTAGTTGAGGCCAGTTCATTGGCTATATTTAAGAGGGAGTTAGATGTGGCCCTTGTGGCTAAGGGGATCAGGGGGAATGGAGAGAAGGCAGGTACGGGATACTGAGTTGGATGATCAGCCATGATCATATTGAATGGCGGTGCAGGCTCGAAGGGCCGAATGGCCTACTCCTGCACCTATTTTCTATGTATCTATGTATCTATGATATGAGAATCGAAGATTTGCAGAGTCATAGAAACCAGCCGTTCAGCCCACCACATCTATGCCTACCACCAAACTCCACCTGTATTAATCGCATTTTCCAACACATGGCCCACAAATTTCTATGATTTTGTATTCAAATGCTCAACTAGCTATTTATTAAATGTTGTATGGACCTCTGTTTCACTATTCTCTCAGTCAATATGTTCCAGATTCCAACTTGCAAAAAAGATTCCAGCTTGAAAAAAATCCTCAGAACCCCTGTTCCTTACATTAAATCTCTGCCCACAGGTTTGGCACACTTCTGCCAATGGGAAAATGTTCTTGCTGGTTGCTTCAAATTTTGCCCTTTTCATATTACTCATTTCAACAGGAAGGCCCTCAAACCCAGTCAATCCAGTCTCCTTGTGTTAATGATATGCTCCGTCCCAAGCAATGTCTTGGTTAGTCTCCTCTGCATTCTCTACGATGCAATTAAATCCTTCCTACAATGTGGCACCCATAACTGCAGACAGGCTAATCAATGTTTTATGTTCATCCCTGCACTTATATATTTTTTGCTGCAGCTAATCATCTTCTCAAACATAGACACAAAGTGCCAGAGTAACTCAGCAGATCTGGCACCATCTCTGTAGAACATGGGTAGGTGACATTTTGGGTCGGTACACTTCTCCTTCTTCGTTTCCTAGTCCTCCAAAATATTCCAAATGGAATTTAAACTGGAGGTGGTGTTCTCCAGAGAAGCTGGCTGGCCTACTGAGTTACTGCAGCACTTTGTTTTTTGTTTTAAACCAGCATCTGCAGTTCCTTGTATCTCTATCTTCTCAAACTTATCAGGATTGAATTCTGTTTGCAAATGTTCCGTCCATTTTACCATCTCATCTGTATCAGCCAAAGACTACTCTCTTTACTATCAACCACATCATATTATTGATACTACCTCCTACATTCACATCTAAATTGATAACATGTATAGCAAACTGAAAGGGTTTCAGCAACAGTCTCTGAAGGAAAACATTGGTCACAGTCTTCCAATCACAAAGGCAATCCTTGCCCCTCCTATCCCTGCATCAATTTGCTCTGGGTCCCATGGTTTATTGTATGCAAGAGCTTTGGTATTAGTTATCGACTGAAACAACAATTCCATCTACATGCACATGACTCATCTGATGATCGGGGTGAACATACTGTCTGATAATCTCCTCTCCCTAATCTAGCGGACTTCAGCTGGATTGGATGTGGTAGGCTAGATGCACTCCGGATGGAGAGGTTACACCAGACTAACATAGGTGAGAATCAGTCCAAGGTAAAGTTGATCAGTTGTGAGGATTATGGGAGATCAGAGAAATATTGGGATTTTGATGTAGAGAGGTTGTATGGGGATTCAGCTAATGTTATCCCACTTTTTAAGAAAGGCGGGAGAGAGAAAACAGGGAATTATAGACCAGTTAGCGTGACATCGGTGAGGAAAATGTTGGAGTCAATTATAAAAGATGAAATAGCCACACATTTGGATAGAAGTAACAGGATCGGTCCGAGTCAGCATGGATTTACGAAGGGGAAATCATGCTTGACTAATCTTCTGGAATTTTTTGAGGTTGTAACTAGGAAAATGGACAAGGGAGAGCCAGTGGATGTAGTGTGCCTGGACTTTCAGAAAGCATTTGATAAGGTCCCACATAGGAGATTAATGGGCAAAATTAGGGCACATGGTATTGGGGGTAGAGTGCTGACATGGATAGAAAATTGGTTGGCAGACAGGAAACAAAGGGTAGAGATTAACGAGTCCCTTTCAGAATGGCAGGCAGTGACTAATGGGGTACCGCAAGGCTCGGTGCTGGGACCGCAGCTATTTACAATTTACATCAATGATTTGGATGAAGGGATTCAAAGTAACATTAGCAAATTTGCAGATGACACAAAGCTGGGTGGCAGTGTGAACTGTGAGGAGGATGCTATGAGAATGCAGGGTGACTTGGACAGATTGGGGGAGTGGGCAGATGCATGGCAGATGAAGTTTAATGCGGATAAATGTGAGGTTATCCACTTTGGTAGCAAAAACACGAAGGCAGATTACTATCTAAATGGCATCAAGTTGGGACAAGGGGAACTACAACGGGCAGTGAAGAAAGCGAATGGCATGTTGGTCTTTATAACAAGAGGAATTGAATATAGGAGCAAAGAGGTCCTTCTGCAGTTGTACAAAGCCCTTGTGAGACCACACCTGGAGTATTGTGTGCAGTTTTGGTCCCCTAATTTGAGGAAGGACATTCTTGCTATTGAGGGAGTGCAGCGTAGGTTTACAAGGTTAATTCCCGGGATGGCGGGACTGTCGTATGCTGAGCGGCTGGGCTTGTACTCTCTGGAGTTTAGAAGGATGAGAGGGGATCTTATTGATACATATAAGTTTGTTAAGGGTTTGGACACGCTAGAGGCAGGAAACATGTTCCCGATGTTGGGGGAGTCCAGAACCATGGGCCACAGTTTAAGAATAAGGGGTAAGCCATTTAGAACGGAGACGAGGAAACACTTTTTCTCACAGAGAGTTGTGAGTCTGTGGAATTCTCTGCCTCAGAGGGCGGTGGAGGCAGGTTCTCTGGATACTTTCAAGAGAGAGCCAGATAGGGCTCTTAAAGATAGCGGAGTCAGGGGATATAATTGGGGATGATCAGCCATGATCACATTGAATGGCGGTGCTGACTCGACGGGACGAATGGCCTACTCCTGCACCTATTGTCTATAGTATAGAGTTGGTGAAGGAAGTGCACAGAACGAGAGATGTTTCATGGGTGGAGCGTGCACTGGGGTAAATACTGGTGGGAGGGCAGTTGCAACTAAAGGGTCTTCAGAGTATTTGGCAGAAGGAAGGAAAGTCAGAAGAAGGTATTTTTATTAAATACTTAACCAGCTGTCGCTACTTTTTTGATGGCTGCTCCATTTTTTCTCAGTGATTATAAAGATGTGTTTAACAGCACTCGGGGCCTTTGGAGAACTTTGTTCAAAACTTGTATTGTTCGTCTGGTTTTAATCAGTGACAAAGAGCTCTTAATTATTTTCAGATGTAGAACTGCAAATACAGGAAAAAAATCCTTTGTTTTGTGGTTGGGGATTAAGGTGATTATAAAGAAAAGGATAAGCAATAAACTAGGGGAAAGAGGTACTCTGGGACTGATAGAAAGTGGGCTATTATCCTCCAGAATCCAGAATCTCATTAATCATTCTTCAAATACAATCTTTAAATTCATAATCTGCCATCACATTGACACCTGATCAATGTTTAACTGACCTGTAAATGCTCAGGCAATTTGATCAATTGCTTCTTTCTAAAAGTACATTCAAATGAAAATTAGAAAGTTATGCCATCTTTACAATTCTATATATGTTAACATGTTACACTGCTGGCACGCCATACTTATTGCCTATCTACCGGAGAGCACACAGTAGTCTCAACATTTATTGAAGAGAATGCATGTGGAGTCAGGAGTGCCCCTCCTGGTTTTGATAAAATAACTGTGGGATGCATTTTACTGATGCACAATCCTCTGCGCGACAGCCAGCAAATTCCTCGCAACCATCCACAACCAGAGAATGGCAAAATGTAGGTCAATTGTCCAACTCTCTTTAGTTCAAAATTTATGGAACTGCAGAAACAAACAAAAAACAATAGTTCCAACAGAGACAGGGCTATGGAGGGCAGGTGATCTGGGGAGAAAAAACCATTAGAGAAAGGGCAGGTTTGTTTCAACAGAGACTTGGAGCTGAAAGGAGTGCATGGAATTTAAGAAACAGCTGTTTCTGAGCGTGAAAGCATCTCGTAGTTTATTAAAGGAAATCAGACACTCTTGGACTGGCCATTTTGGACTAACTGTTTTTGGGAATGGTGCCTGAGATGAAGTGTTGTGATTGAAGGTAAGCGCTGAAGTCTAAGCTCGAGAGGCTTCGGCGAGGAGGCTGAATAGAGGGCGAGGCCTTTATAACTTTTCCCTTTAGTCTTTACGCAGTCGGGATGGCAGTTAGACAATGATATGCTCCTCCTGCAGCATGTGGGAGTTCGGGGAATCTTCCAGTGTCCCTTGACATTACACTTGTGGAAAATGTGTCCAGATGCAGTTCCTGACTGACTGGGATGCTGAGAGCTTCACAGGTATAAGTTTTAGTGAGGTGGTCTCATGCCTCCGGTGCAGGCAGAAAGTAGCTGGGTAACTACCAGGAAAGGTAAAGGGAGTTGGCAGGTATACCACTTTGGATTCTGATGGGAGCATGACCATTCAGGAAAAAGCAGCAGCAGAAATTGGGCCTGTAGCACCAAGACTGACTTTGAGACACTGAGGGGACAGGCAGTTAGGCAGGGCTATGGTGAAAGTGTACTACAGGAAGTAATATGCCAACCAAATTGGCATTTTGCCTGCATTTGGCTTATAGCCCTCTAATCCCTTCCTATCTGTGTCATAATGGCTTTTAAAAATCACAATTGGATCAGTTTCTATAAGAGATAGAACTGCCTTCACCACACTGTCCATCTGATTTGTCCCTTTGACGGAACCCTGTACCTGTCTTCCTAGATACTCCATGTTCTGCAAAATCTCCATATTCTGCAATACTCGCCAAATGACAGGAATGAAAAGCCTAAAAGTGTGAGAAAACGATAGAAGAAGTGTGAAATGTGAAGCCAGAAGAAGGAATATAAGTGGAAGGGGATGGTGAGGGGGTGGGAAAGGGATAAATAGGTACATATCCAGGTGGGGTACAGGGAAGAGAAAGGGAATTGTGGGGTAGGGGGTTGTCTGTAGGTAGGTTACCTGAAATTGGAGCATTCAATGTCCATACCATTGGATTGTAACTATATCAAATATGATTAACTATCCAAATGGAATAGGTCATCATTTTGTGTTGCTGTGTATAGGATGTTGACAAGGCTGCATTTGGTGTATTGAGTTCAGTTTTGGTCTTCCTGGTTTTGGAAAGATGCCATTAAGCTGGAAACAGTACAGTAAAGATTTATGAGGTTCTTGCCAGGACTCAACATATTGAGGTTTAGGGAGAGATTGGACAGACTAGAACTTTATTCCTTGGTGTTTAGGAGTTTTGGGGATAATCATACAGAGCTGTATGAAATCATGAGAGACATAGACAGGGTGAAAGCAGAGTCTTGTTCCCAGGGTTATGCAATGTATAACGACAGGGCATAGTTTAAGGTGAACTAAGAAAAATTAATAGGTATGTATATGGAATAAACTGCCAGTGGAAGCGGTTGAGGCAGGTACAATAACAATATTAAAAGACATTTGGATAAATACTAGACCAAGTGGGACCCGTTGGATCCCTGTCACATGGGAGGCCTGGTCCTCCAACGCAACCGGAACCCCAATGCAATATTCCACCACTCGCCCGTTCTCCCAATGCAACCCAGTCCCCCCAACGCAATATTGCACCACTCACGTATAGGCCCCAACTGCGCAAGCACGGCTCATTTCCCCTCATCCCCCAGCACTCCCTCCCCCTCCTCTTCACCCTCCCCAATCCCTCCCTCACCTCAAACCCCCCCCTTTCCCCTACCCTTAGTCACTCCCTCCATAACTCCTCTCCCCTCCTATCCCCCACTCCATTCCCCCTCCTCCTCCTCCTCTATTCCCCCTCCTCCCCTCCCTCTATTCCCCCCTCCCTCTATTCCCCCCTCCCTCTATTCCCCCCCTCCCTCTATTCCCCCCCCTCCCTCTATTCCCCCCTCCCTCTATTCCCCCCTCCCTCTATTCCCCCCCTCCTCCTTCTAGTCCCCCCCCTCTATTACCCCTCCTTTATTCCCCCTCCTCCCCCACTTTCCTCCTCTCCCTCCCCACTCCTTCCTCTCCCTCAATCCCCCCCACTCTCCCTCCTCAGGATCTTTCCCCTCTCCTCATCCCCTCCATAATCCCTCATCTCTCGCTCCCTCTACTTTCCCCTACCCTCAGTCACTCCCTCCCTCCCTCCATAAAGCAGCATTTGCAGTTCCTTCCTCCACAGGTCATTCATTGTTAGCTGTGGTTTAGATCCAGTTGACTTGACGATTGGACCAGTTTGCAGAGTGTGTGCGTGCGTGTGCAAACTGCTCGGCCATCCTGCAACCCGACCTTCCCTCCCTCTGCCCACTCCGTCCCTGTCCGCCCGCCTGCAGCTTTCGCTCTGCCCGTCTATGCCCTGTCCGCCGCTGTTGCCGCTCGGTCTGTCCCCGCTCGGGCCCGTCCCTGCCTGCCTGCTCGCTGCTGTCACCGGGGAGGGGGGTGGAGTCAGGGTTCGTCACGGTGGCACCACGAGTTTTGATGAGCTGGTGGAGAGGATCCCCTCCGAGAGGGCTGTGAGGGTGAGTTACCGCAATGGCAGCGGCGGAGGAGACGGACCCGGGGGGGGGGGGTGGGAGGGGGGGACAGGTAGAAGGTACCGCCATTGCCGCAGAGGGCGGGCGGGGGAGAGGGGTGAGTGATGAGGGAGAGAGACGGGACCAGGGCCTCCACTGGGCCACCTCCCGTGGCCGCCGCCGGTGGTGGGGGAGACGATAGACAAATTACTGTGAGGAGGGGAAAGAGGAGTTTGTGAGTGAGGCGGGACAGGCCGCCGCCAGTGGGGCAGGATGGGGCGTCGCCATCCCGGCCGTGGCATTGAATGACAGGAGAAGAGACCAATCTGCTGACTTTAGGAATCTGAGCACGCACGTTTAAGATTTTTAAACCTCGATAACTTTTACAATATACCACCGATCGGAAGGAAACGTGTTGCACTCGCAGCACAGGAGAACGGTGAGGAACCTGGCAAAAATCGTAGCGCTATCGCGTACCGTTTTTGCGCAAATAGGAAAACCCCGCAAACTGGAAGAGTACAAGATCAGAGTTTTAGTTATGTACTAGACCAAGTGCAGACCCGTTGGGTCTGGTCCCCGAAAGTGCTTGACACCCAGGGGTGTTGTTCCCGAACGTGATTCAGACCCCGGTGGTGACAATCGGTTGAAAAAAGATGGCGTCGTTTTAAAAAAAAATCGGAGGGATTCTGGGAAAAAAGATGGCGTCGTTTTCGGCGAAATTCGGCGAAAAAAAGATGGCGTCGTTGTCTTTGAAAATCGGAGACAATGGGAGAAAATCACATTGGGGTTGGGGGGGGGGGATGGATGACACCCCGGGGTGTTGTTCCCGAACGTGCTTCAGACCCGTTGGTGGAAATCGACGAAAAAAAGATGGCGACGTTTTTTGAAAAATTCGGGGAAAAAAAGATGGCGTCGTTTTCGGAGTGGCTATTCGTAAAGATAAATGTCATCTCTTTGG
>JAXLNO010000649.1:0-29736 GCA_038087875.1 Malacoraja senta
ATGGCAAAGCAATATCTATTAAATGACCAAGACTTGGGTATTCTCAATATTCAGAGTCCTTGGCCTTCTAGTGCACAAGTCACCGAAGCTGTCACAGCAAGCAATTAGGAGGACAAATGCAACATTAGCATTATTACAAAAAGAGATTTGAGTCTAATTGCATAAGTCCTTAGCGATTCCACACCTAAAGTAGCATGTGCAGTTTTGGTCTCTGCCATTGAAATATGCAGTAAAGATTCACAAAACTAATTCCAGACGTGGACCATGATTGCATTGTCAAGTTTACAAACATGAGGGGAGATCTTATTGAAATTCCCAGAATTCTTAAAGGGCATGACAGACTAGATGCAGAAGGGGAATGTTTCCCCAGACTGAAACAAGACTAGGGACACAGTTTTAGAGTAGATAAGCCACTTAGGAATGAAGGGAGCCATGGTAAGGTTTACAAGATGTGGTTACATTGAACATAGAACAGTACAGCACAGGGAACAGGCCCCTTGGCCCATAATGTCGTGCCGAACATGCTGCCAAATCCAACTATTATCTGGTGAACCATTACAGTTTTCTGCCCCATATGGCGGAGTTGCAGTGCATATTCAAAAATGAAATTTCAAGGCAATAAAGCGAAAGAAATGGGGACAGTACTGGAAAACAACAAAGGGCAGGGATGGACAATAAGCTGTGTTACTGGTACACAAAAATGCTGGAGAAACTCAGCAGGTGCAGCAGCATCTATGGAGCGAAGGAAATAGGTAACGTTTCGGGCCGAAACCCTTCTTCAGAAGAAGGGTTTCGGCCCGAAACGTTACCTATTTCCTTCGCTCCATAGATGCTGCTGCACCCGCTGAGTTTCTCCAGCATTTTTGTGTACCTTCGATTTTCCAGCATCTGCAGTTCCTTCTTTAACAAGCTGTGTTACTGAATGGAAGAGCAGACTTAAAGGGCTGTATTGTACTATTTCTCACATTTCTTCAAACTGTATCATTGGAATTTTCTGCCCCTCTATCTACAAAGGATTGAGTGCTTAGTCAGAAAACTATTTTGTTTCTAAAGAGATCAAGGCATGCAAGAGTCAGTTGGAGAAATGAGATTAGAGACAGAGAATCAAGCTTTCTGATCAACAAAGCAAGCTCCAATGGTAAATTTCCTGCTTTTGCTTCTACTTCCATTTAGGAACAAACAGCATTTATCTCAACGGGTTCTAAGTTTGCCATGACATAGAGCTTTACTTCCGTCGCCTCCATCTCTGTGAGGACCCGTTCTCCCGCCTCCAACCTTCCTCCTCCTCTTGGACAGCCATCTACCCTCTCTGGACCTTTTTCTCTATTGACTACTCCCTGGACCTACTCTAATCTCACCTCCAGAGATGCTGCCTGACCTGCTAGTTACTCCAGCACTTTGTGTCTATCTTTAGCATTTTGTTGTCATGCCACTTTGGATTTTGCAAATGTGCATGGATGAGCAGGGAAATGAATACCAGTTTTAATGAACCCCCACTTCCCTGCAGGGTATACAGTTTTCCAGCCTCCAATATAATCGTCACGAACCAGTGGACACAGACTCCCACAAAAGAAAAAATCCATATGCTTAGTTGCAGAAAATACAAATGAGATTTTATATTTTTTAATTAAAATAACATATTTAAGCATCTACAGTAAACTTGTACTTTAAATTTGGCAATTTAGATCATTATTAACACATCTGGACAAAATGTACTTCCCTGTGTGCCAACTAAAAGTGCAACGTGATTGCTTGCTCACCCTGCTTAAGGATATGTGTAGGAAGGAACTGCAGATGCTGGTTTACAGACCAAGTCTGAAGAAGGGTCTCGACCCAAAAAACGTCACACATTCCTACAGCATTACTCCAACATTTTGTGTCTGCTTGAGGATATCTCTGATGTCAGGGATAGCCCCAAACTGGCCCACGGCCAATAAATCACCACAAAGGAGAAGTTCAGAAAACCTGCAAACAACTTCCAAAGATGGTGCCGTGTATCACTGGTTTACTGCTTAGTGAAAAATACAGATCAACTCTACCTAGTCCACATACTGCTTGGGTTGAGTGCTTACATCTTTTTCCATGAAAATTTAAAAGCTGGAGTGAAAGTATGAACATTTACAAAGATGAAACATCCAAAGATTTTGTTACAACCTCCTACCCCTAGCATTAGGATGCCCAAGTGACACCACCTTAGTTTATTGCCACCAAGTTTAGGGGAAAATATTGCACTCAGCACAGCCTGCATGCCATCCAGAGCCACCAATGGTGTTTTTCTCAAGAGACCATTTCAAATGATAAAAAAGACAGTAAATCAGTCACAAACCCAGCACAAAGGCAATAGGAATTCAAAAAATCCAGTTTTGTAACATCCCCAATGTAAACAGGGTCAAGAATATTCAAAGAATGCAAGTTACTCTAAGGCTCATTGTTTAACACGTTATCAATGGTAAGAGACAAAAAGATAATTTCCCTTTATACACTCCCTTAGCCACAAAACAGCAAACAGGTGACCACTTGAGGGTAATACTACTTACATCCATTTTAGTTTTGGCTCCAACACTGACTTGATCGATAATTTCAAATCAAACAGAACTTAATCGTACATACCATTTACACCCTGGGGAACTGATCAAGAATAATCTATGCCCTTTACCTCAAATGATCATGAAATCCAACAGCAAAGACAGGTTGCGCTGACCAGTTTGCTTAAAGTTCAGAGATACATAGATACATAGAAAATAGGTGCAGGAGTAGGCCATTCGGCCCTTCGAGCCTGCACCGCCATTCGATATGATCATGGCTGATCATCCAACTCAGTATCCCGTACCTGCCTTCTCTCCATACCCCCTGATCCCCTTAGCCACAAGGGCCACATCTAACTCCCTCTTAAATATAGCCAATGAACTGGCCTCAACTACCCTGTGGCAGAGAGTTCCAGAGATTCACCACTCTCTGTGTGAAAAAGTTTTTCCTCATCTCGGTCTTAAAGGATTTCCCCCTTATCCTTAAGCTGTGACCCCTTGTCCTGGACTTCCCCAACATCGGGAACAATCTTCCTGCATCTAGCCTGTCCAACCCCATAAGAATTTTGTACGTTTCTATAAGATCCCCTCTCAATCTCCTAAATTCTAGCGAGTATAAGCCAAGTCTATCCAGTCTTTCTTCATATGAAAGTCCTGACATCCCAGGAATCAGTCTGGTGAACCTTCTCTGCACTCTCTATGGCTATAATGTCCTTACTCAGATTTGGAGACCAAAACTGTACGCAATACTCCAGGTGTGGTCTCACCAAGACCCTGTACAACTGCAGTAGAACCTCCCTGCTCCTATACTCAAATCCTCTTGTTATGAAGGCCAACATATCATTCGCTTTCTTCACTGCCTGCTGCACCTGCATGCCTACTTTCAATGACTGGTGTACCATGACACCCAGGTCTCGCTGCATCTCCCCATTTCCTAATCGGCCACCATTTAGATAATAGTCTGCCTTCCCGTTTTTGCCACCAAAGTGGATAACCTCACATTTATCCACATTATACTGCATCTGCCAAACATTTGCCCACTCACCCAGCCTATCCAAGTCACCTTGCAGTCTCCTAGCATCCTCCTCACAGCTAACACTGCCCCCCAGCTTAGTGTCATCCGCAAACTTGGAGATGTTGCTTTTAATTCCCTCGTCCAGATCATTAATATAAATTGTAAATAGCTGGGGTCCCAGCACTGAGCCTTGCGGTACCCCACTAGTCACTGCCTGCCATTGTGAAAAGGACCCGTTTACTCCTACTCTTTGCTTCCTGTTTGCCAGCCAGTTCTCTATCCACATCAATACTGAACCCCCAATACCGTGCGATTTAAGTTTGTATCCTAATCTCTTATGTGGTACCTTGTCGAAAGCCTTCTGAAAGTCCAGATACAACACATTCACTCGTTCTCCCCTATCCACTCTACTAGTTACATCCTCGAAAAATTCTATAAGATTCGTCAGACACGATTTACCTTTCGTAAATCCATGCTGGCTTTGTCCAATGATTTCACCACTTTCCAAATGTGCTGCTATCCCATCTTTAATAACTGACTCTAACAGTTTCCCCACTACCGATGTTAGACTAACTGGTCTGTAATTCCCCGTTTTCTCTCTCCCTCCCTTGTTAAAAAGCAGGGTTACGTTTGCTACCCTCCAATCCTCAGGAACTACTCCAGAATCTAAAGAGTTTTGAAAAATTATCACTAATGCATCCACTATTTCTGGAGCTACTTCCTTAAGTACTCTGGGATGCAGCCTATCTGGCCCTGGTGATTTATCGGCCTTTAATCCATTCAATTTACCCAACACCACTTCCCGACTAACCTGGATTTCACTCAGTTCCTCCATCTCCTTTGACCCGCGGCCCCCTGCTATTTCCGGCAGATTATTTATGTCTTCCTTAGTGAAGACGGAACCAAAGTAGTTATTCAATTGGTCCGCCATATCCTTGTTCCCCATGATCAATTCACCTGTTTCTGTACAGTACAGTACAGAAACAGGTATTTCAGCCCACCGAGCCACACTAACCATCGATCACCCATTAAAACTTTCTCCTTCACTGCCAACACACTAGGGGCAAGTTAGAGGTAAATTAACCTACAAATCAGCATGTCTTTTGACGTGGAAGGAAACCGGAACACCTGGAGGAAACCCACACGGTCAGTGAATGTGTAAACACAATACAGACAGCACCCAAAGTTAGGATCAAACCCGTCTTTGGCACTGCGAGGCAGCGGCTCTACCAGATGTGCCATTGTGCTGCCCAGCACAGAGTTCTTTGACTAAACATTAGTATATTTCTGCTAAATCATTGGCACTGTTCAAGCAAACATCTGTATTACAATTTAATTCTAATTTATTTCAACACAAAACACTTTACAACTGAATATCTGGTATTATTCAGAAACATTTATGGTTCAGTATCTGGGATACTCATTACTCTGGAGTACAAGCCAGAGGTCACGAGTGCAGCCAGATCTGGGGTGTGGTCTGTGGTCCAGGTGCACAGCCAGAGCAAGGCTCGAGGTCTGGGATACAGGCATTTGCGGACAGAGTCCTGTGTATTTACTGCTACCTTTAAACTCATCTGGTTCACTGTAAATTTTATTGTACAACTGTGCAATGTCAAAGAGTGAAATACAAGTGTGTCTGGGCATTAACTGAACATACAATAGTCCCGTAGATCTGCGAAACCAATATGTGTATTCCTCCTGCAAATTTGAGGTGAAGTTGCAAAGTCACCAAAATCTAAGTTTAAATGGAAAATTCAGAAGCAGAAATAATCATAAGAGATTAAGTGGCACAGTGGTGGAGTTGCTCCTTTATAGCGTCAGAGAGCTGGGTTTGATCCTAACTATGGGTGCTGACTGTACAGAGTTTGTACATTCTCCCTGTGACCACATGGACTTTCTCTGGGTGCTCCATTTTCCTTCCACACTCCAAAGACATACAGGTTTGTAGGTTAATTGGCTTTGGTAAAGATTGTAAATTACTTTAATGTGTAGGATAGTGCTAGTGTACGGGGATCGCTGGTCGGCGTGGACTCGGCAGACCGAAGGACCTGTTTCCACACTGTATCTCCAAATTAAACTAGAATAAAAGCAATACGTTTACTTATTCAAACTAAATAATTTCCAGAAATATTTAAAAGACGAATATACACTTCCTTACTATAGTCAATGGGCAAAATGGCCACCTATACCTATTGCCTTGATCCCATTCTGCCAATTTTCTGCAGCCTATTCTCTCTCATGTTAAACCAATTCCCCATTCATCTACACTACAGCTAATTGACAGGAGTCAAGCAACCTACTAATTAGCACCTTTGGGATTTTAGAGGAAACGTGAACACCCAGTGGGAACCTAAACAGTCAAACAGTGACAACATGCAAACCAGACAGAATACGAAAGGCCAAGATTAAACCCTGCTGTAGTGGACTTCCTGGTGCCTTTATTTTAAAAATGGTTGCTTATAAAATACTGAAGATGCTGAAAATCTGAAATAAAACAGATGTCAGAAATAGATGTCAGTAAGTCAGGTATTGGGGAGGATCCAGGACCCACAATATAAAGTGTTTATTTCTACAGATGCTGCCTGACATGCTGAGCGTTGCAAGCATTGTCTGCTTTATATCATGCAAGGCTGATGTTGGACAACAAATGTACTTCGGGAGATTTGCAAAGCAGTGTTAACTACATTAATTTCAGTTGTTAGCAATGCCAATCATGCTTTTGCAGGTATGACTCATAACATTCCATAAATCTACAAGTCACAACAGAGCTGAAAGATCAAATCATCTTCAGGCAAAAAAGGCACTTTAAATTTGCTCAGTATTACCAGAACTGCAGGTTTAACATTTGCTGAATAAATTACTGATTTTAGGTCAGTCACCCAATCACCACTTCCCTCGACCATAGTCAATCTCTCAGGTGACTGTGGGGAATCATTAACTTATCCACAACAATTTTGAGAACACGTCACACCGCAATAAGCTGTTTTAAGCTCATGTCAAAATTTACAGCAGCGTTTTAAACCTTAAATGGAACATAAATGGCCATGAATTACAAGCCAGTGTAATTGGCTTCCCAAGACTAAAAAGGGAGAAATGAAATAGATTGAAAAAAAATCAATATCCAGTTACAACCAAGTTTTGCTGTAGATTTTTTTTAAAAATCTGATTTTACGTGTTTCTTCATGTTACTCCTCTCTTTTTCAAAACATTGACCTCAAGTTTTAAAGCTTAAATTGGAAATCCTACATGACCCCCTGAAACAGCTTCATTGACCCTTTCAAAACCAAAATGTTCTTTTGGAAAGTCAAGCGTGATAATTCTGCTGAGGACAAGAACTTCTTGCTAATTAGAAATTGATAACTACAAGAATTCTGGCGTACTCAAGATTTACCATTTTAATATAGGACCAAACAAAACCATTAGAAAGATGGCAAGATCCTGGACCAGTAACACTTTTAATACATTTTGAAAAGCCTGTTGTTTGTTAAGGACATTGGAATGTAAACATCAGAATGTATTGCTTTCTTAATGCAGATATTACTGTGGCCAGGTTTTGCTGACTGTAATACCGCAATCTTGTTACTTCTGTTGATGAGAAAAGTGAACAATTACAGTTCTAATGCAAGCTGTTAACAGACGGCTTGAAACAATTGCAGTTGCACTTTACTGGGCCAATTCCCGATGAGCACTGTCCGACGAGAGCACCAATTCAGTACAGCATTCTTGATCTTGAAATTCAAAATAATTCGATACACACCCAAAGCCGACTAGCGATCACCCCATACACTAGCACTATCCTACACACTAGGAACTATCTGCAATTTTATCCAAGCCAAATAACCTACAAACTTGTACATCTGTATAGCCTGGAGTATGGGAGGAAACCAGAGTACTCGGAGAAAACTCACATAGTCACAGGGAGAACGTGCAAACTCCGAACAGACAGCAACTCGGCCGCTGCATCACTTTGCACCTCCCATTGTTGCATAATACAGCCTCAAGTGTCAATTCTATTAGCATGATCACTCCTCAGAATGTACCCAAGTAGAAAGTCTGAAGAAGGGTTCTGACCTGAAACATCACCAGATCGGCTGCCTGACCGTTGAGTTATTCTAGCACTTAGTCCAATTTTTCATGAGCATGAATATACACCCGTATGAAATCATTTTTAATTTTTAATTTGTAGGGAAGTACTTAATTTAAAGAAAATTATGACAACTAATATTCTGTATGGTTTCTAACACATGCCTGGATAATGACAGACAACTAAACTGTACAGAAATGCATGTTACTGTTCAGCTTAAACACATGGTGGTCAAAAGTATTAACTGCAGGAGAAAATATCCGACATCAAATTTGGAAATTTCTATAGCTCAAAATAATCTGACACTTCCCAAGGTATTTACAACATCCTGAGTTTGCACTCTTCCATCTAAAAGCACCAATGTTACTTTAGATATGAACACTAATATGTTAGAGCATGCAATTTTTTAGTAGTACAAGCTTAGGGGACAAATAATAACACCTCGCAGATTGCTAAATATACAAAATTATAAATTGCTAAGAGCCAATATATTAAAGAAAGCTCATTTTTCAGTAAAAAATGATCTAATCAATGCTACTGTGGCACTGAAGAACACCCAAAACACTACCTATGATCAGGCAGACAGCAACATTGATCTCTATTCTAAAAGCACCGCTACAATTTCAGCTCTGCTTCAAAAGGAACTGTGTTTAGCAACCTTCAGATTCGCCTTTTTTACCTTCAGAATAATTGCTGTCGAAACATATTGTCTTCAACTACTGAAATTGGGAATAGAATTATGATTGCATTAGTTGAATTTATTTTCTAAACTCAAGGTCAATATACTGCATTTCACTCTTCAGCAGGGTAACATTTCCATAAAATGCTAAACAAATTAAATTTGCATATCACTGTACCTTAATTGGTACACGTGACAATAAAAGACCTTTGAAACTTTTGAAATGTGAGATACTAGTCCTTCAAATAAACATTATACAAAAACAGTCAAAAATTATCAACCAAAGCCAGTATCCACACTTCTGATAAGAGTTAAGAGAGATTTTGATGTGTTGGAAAGAACTGCAGATGCTGGTTTACACTGTAGACACAAAATGCTGAAGTAATTCAGCGGAACAGGAATCACTGGATAGAAAGAGTGGGTGACGTTTTGAGTCGAGACCCTTCTTCAGCGTGTTCTTCCTCCCCATGGTATTCAATGAAAGACCCTTATTCCAGATTTTTCCCAACAAAGTCAACAGCTCTTCTCCATGTGCATCTCCAAAGATCAGTCCTCAGTGCAGCACATCAATGCAATCGCTAAGAAAACACAGCATCGCCTCTACCTCCTCAGATGACTCAGTATGTCGATGAATACTCTATAGGTGTACAGTAGAGCACATGCTGACTGGCTGCACCATGGCCTGGTTCAGCAACTCAAATGTCCAGAACGAAGGAGATTCAAGGTCGGCTGCAGGAGGAGCACCTGGGGCACGAAGGCTGAAGGCCTGGCGAGAAGGACTCGCTGGCAATCCGGAAAGGGTCTTGACCCGAAACGACACCTATTCCTTTTCTCCAGAGATGCTGACTGACCCACTGAGTTACTGCAGCATTTTGTGTCTATTTTCTGAACGAGGTGACGGGTGCAATGAGCCTTTATGGCCAACTGCAGCTTGGACTGCGTAAAGTGGCACCAAAATCTGGCGACAATTGCATATGGGCTCCATGGGCTGTTTTCATGCATGGGGCACTTAATCGGGGAGTGTCGATGTATGATGATAATTGCACTGAACTATATACTTAAATACCACTGACCTCCCCACGATCAAACAGATCTATCGGAGGCACGGCCTCAAAAAGGCAGCTAATATGGAAAATCCACATCAACCAGGCCCTGCCTTCATTTTGCTACTACCATCAGGATGGTGTCAAGAGCCTGAAAACAGGCTCTTGAACACTACACAACATTAAGTTCAGCAACTATGATCTTCTGTATCTTCTTATAGACCGTCTTTGATTGCACGATGGAATTAATTTTTTTTGCACTCAAGGTTACAATATTAATTTATTGTATTTATCATATAACATTAGCGGAGTGTTATTCCATTTATTGACCTATGCTGCAGTAAGAATGTTATTGTTGTGTCAGTATATATGACATTTAAGCACTCTTGACTCTTGACTTTCAAATTACTACAACTATTTGGTGTTTTACATCTGGAGGAGAATGGGTAATGCTTGACACCATTTAGCCTTCAACACAAAAATAGAAATGGAGTAAACCATAGGGAATCTCAAGCTTTCCCCCACCATTCAATAAGATCACAGCTGACAGTGACCACTTTCCTTCCTCAATACACAACTTCCAACAATTCACAATCCTTAAAATGTATCACTTTCACCTTATTCTGCGACAATATCCACAAAACGCAAGGGGCAGCACGGTGGCCTAGCTACTGCCTTACAGCGCTAGAGACCCGAGATCGATCCCAACTATGGGTGCTGTCTGTACGGAGTTTGTACTTTCTCCCCGTGGCCGCCTGGGTTTTCTCCGGGATCTTCGGTTTCCTCCCACACTCCAAAGACGTACAGTACAGGTTCGCTGGTTAATTGGCTTGGTGCAGATGTAAAATTGTCCAGTGTGTAGCATATTATTTACTATGTGCGGGGATCGCTGGTCAGCGCGGACTCGGTGGGCAAAAGGGCTGGTTTCTGTATCTCTGATCTAAACTCGAGATTTCACCACCCCTGACCCACCTACAAACCCACGCCTTTGGAATGTGGGAGAAAACCAGAGCACCTGGAGGAAACCCATGTGGTCACAGGGAGAACAGCACCCAAGATCAGGATGGAACCCAGGACTCCAGCACTGAGGCAGCACTCTACCAGCTGTGCTACTGCGCTGCCCCACGCACTACCGAAACAAAATTTGTGGCAGGCATCTGAACACATGCACACAAACAATTAAAATGTCGTCGACAGGAGTCGGCAATTTGGACTGATTCAAGTTTCTGCAGTGATTACATAAATAATTATCTTTTTGCAGACCACTGCTGAGATCACGAGCCAAGCTTGGATTTCCGTGTCTGTAGTACAGACATGGTGCTTTCACCAAACCACTTGGGTGTTAATACATATGTCAAAACTCATTTGAATAAATTACATTTCAGTATTAAATTTGAATGCATAACTAGTCCTCAAGATTTAGCTTTTTTTTTAAAGAAACAAACCTACTTGCATTGCCTTAGCATCTAAAACATATTTAGATCATGCAAGATACTATTATTCCCCAAGTTTTCAAGCAACCTCAATTGTTGTTAGCTAACAAACCTGCCACACAACATTTAGATCAGTTGAACACCAAACCCTCTCCAGCCCTCATTCATTTTCTAGTTTGTTCATAACTGCTTAGGCTTAAAGTTCTTGGTAATGCAGCTACGTGGGAGACAGCTTTCTGCACCCGTTAACATTGTTTCATGAAGTTTCCTCGCATACAAATCCACTTTGGGCTAATCATCCCTCAAACTTTCAATCCCTGAAACTACATTTAAAAACCCATCGAGATGCTAGACATTGCCCTTGTAACAAAATTGCCCAATTATTACACCATAAAGTTTAGTCCTCTCCCTCCAAAGTTAATTGATATTGCATTACATACGGATAGGTACAACGAAAAAACCTCTTCAACTTACGACTGTAATAGGTTTCTGCCCAGCTGGGTAAACATTCTGCAAACTTTACAAAAAAGTTCCATGAATTCATAGCCTTTTCCACAAAAAAGACACAATTTCAAGAAATACTTACATCTGGATATTCTTTCACAGGCACAAATAGTTTTTCTTGTAACTGCATAATAGCTCCTATGGGATCTGGTAGGTCCATTGGCAGCTTATCAACAAGGCCATTCATTGTATCTGTATACATGTCCTTTCGTACTCTGCTTATTTCTGCAGAAACAAAAGATTTTCAGAATGTTTGAAAGCAAGTCTCCACTAGCAACAAATACCAGACCTTTACAAAAAAAACTTTATAACAGTTTATTTATTCTTACAGCTTGTACCCGACATTGTTTAAATGACTTCCTAACCATCGTTGTGCTGAGGGGGAGTGGGGGTGGGGCAGAAATGAGAGAAAGGAGACGTCCTGAGAGGGGAACCAAAAAGGTCAACACTTTGTATTATACTTCAGAAATGCCATCAAGTGAAACAGATTTTCATTTGGGATTGTAATACGAAAGATGAAGGTCAGTGCAACACTTGTAAGAACACGAGCAAAACAAAAATCAATACCAACACTGCATCAACCCATTCTAAACAGGTGGCTGCACAAGTGTGATTAATCTGTCTTTAACATTGGATATTGGAAGGGCGGCTAGGAGTTTATCTTCTCATTAAAAATCTTGCAAATACTTAATATTTTGCTAATTTTCATTGCATGTGTAATTAGTACATTACAACTCCAAAGACCTACAGGTTAGTAGGCTAATTGGCTTGGTAAAATTGTAAATTATCCCTCATGTGTGTAGGATAGTGTTAGTGTGCGGGGATCACTGGACAGTGCATATTCGGTGGGCCGAAGGGCCTGTTTCCCCACTGAATCTCTGAACTAAACTTATCATCCAGAAAATTTGAATAGTGCCCCCTTTTGACATGTGTTTGGGTATAACCAAACCAATTGGTTTTGATGGAAACAGGATTCCCGAGAAAAATATATACAATTGATCAAGCTGACACATTAACCGTCTCTTCAAGATTTTGCCAGCCTTGCTGAGCATTGAGTATTTTATTTCAGATTTACAATATCTATTTCATTTTTGGATCACAGAAACCAATGTCTATAGAAAAGTGGTGCTGGAACCTCTTTTCCTTTTAATTAAAAACCTCCAAGAGCTCAACAGTTGCTCATTTTCAATCTTTATGATTTGTGGACTGCATATTAATGCAAACAGAACCAAGCATATGATGGAAAATACTCAAATTAACCTTATCAACTATATGGAAAATAAAGAAGGTGCTAATGAGAAAATATTATTAATCTAAACAGTATTCCTTCAGAAAAGGGAATACGAGATCTGAAGAATCAGTATAAAACGCAAACTAAAATTGATTATTCAATGAAGATTACTTCTATTTCTGACGTGAAACAAAGATCCTCATTACACAACACCCCTACTAGCCATACCAGGAGTCAAAAATGTTTTATTGTCATATATCCTGAAAGAGAACAATGAAATTCTTACTTGCAGAAGTGCAACATATAAATCTGAATGGCACCTAACATGACAGAATAAAACAATAGACAAGCACCATCCTGGATGTTTGACAAGTATTCTTCGGTCATTCAATCTGAAACCACTGAGAAAATCGGCCATCTTCAAGCCTTTCTCAACATGAAATGAGATTCAGGTTAATATATGCCCATATATATCTGGTAAGAGAAAGAAGAGGAAATGGCCAGGGTGGCATGTATCGTTGACGATATTTCCAGCCTTCCTGATACAAAGCAACCTGAAGATGGACGAGACAGAAGAAAACGACAAGCCTGTGATGAAGTGAGCTGTATTCACCACTCTCTGCAGGTTCAGGTAGTCAAGAGTAGAGTAGATGCTATACCAGGCTGTGAAGCACACTGTGAAGCAGACTTCCTACAGCACATCTTGTGGACATGCCGTATCTTCTCAGACACCCAAGAAAATAAATCCTGCTAATGTGCTTTTTTGATCACCTAATGTGTGTGAAGAGGCCAGATTAGGTTTCTGGCGATATGGAACCCTAGGAACTTGAAGCTTTCAACCATCTCCTATCAACAACAGTCATTGTAATAACCTGCAATATCTAAGTTAAATCTTGCATTCCTTTGATGTCATTCATATCTGTCTTTGTAGCAAACCTGGATTTAAATCAGCAATTTTTAAACTTAAATTTTTTGAAATTAACCAATATTTGAAATGAGTACAAGTGATTAATTAAAACTAAAACGTGTTAAGAATATTATGCAATGTACTGTTTTTAGTGCAGTTTCCAGCAACCTTTAGAAAATGTACCAACGTATTCTGTCAATTGTGCAGTTTCAGGTAATACATCCTTCATATTTTAAACATCTATGCCAGGCTCAGACAGCTACTCCAGTCTCCTGACCAATATTACATGCTTTGGTCATCTCAAATGAACCACCCTGGTTATTTACATCTTACTCTCTATATGCAAACTGTCTGTCGCAATGTTTCAACATATCAACTCCATTGAAAAGCACTTCACTGGCTGTGAAGTTTAGAGGTGTTGGGGTTATTAAAGGCAACGCCTTAGGTAACTTTCGTATT
Organism: Malacoraja senta; assembly: GCA_038087875.1. Classification (NCBI taxonomy): domain Eukaryota; kingdom Metazoa; phylum Chordata; class Chondrichthyes; order Rajiformes; family Rajidae; genus Malacoraja; species Malacoraja senta. The sequence continues at coordinate 13,881 of JAXLNO010000649.1, forward strand.
TTAGGAAGAGGGCTATTGTGTTCCAATGAAATATAAATGCTGGATCAGAAGACATCAATATGTTGTCAACAGCAAACCAAAATATTATCCAGATTAAGGAGTAAATTAATTTCAATCTCAACATGTAGGAATAAAGTTTGTTCCTTGGGAGTTGGACAAAATAGTGCCTTTCTTATTATAAACAAAACATAGCCAAACATGAGTCTCCATAAACTACATTGAAATAGACAGCAATAATTAGACTAGCTCAGGCTTTGTTTTATTTCAAGAAAATAACCTTCATGCAAATGTGAACATTTATTTTTTAAACCTTTTCCACCACACTTCCTCTATTGGCCATCTTCAGTACAGCCACAATCTGTTTGAGAAACAGCGATGAGAATTTGTCAGTGGTTTATATCACCACGTTGAAAGCTAGATTTATCCACCTTAAACCAAAAATGAATAAACTGCAACTTCATAGTGACTGAAATTTATCGACTGGAACATATTTTAACTGATTAAAATAACACACATTACAAGTCAGCTGGGATATCATCTGACTTAAAAATTGATGTCCTTGTTATAAACACACCTACATCATGACAAGTAAAATTTTGAACATACAGGCCAACTAGATTCAAAATAAACTTTGGACGCTACTTCAATAAAAGAGCAAGTTTTCATCCAAATGGCTTACTATGTGCCTTTGCATAACTACAATTAGGAGATTTGCAAATCTTAGGTCTTGTAGAAATCACCAACGATGCCAATAACCAAAAGGCTGCAGGGCAGAAATCTCTGCAATTTCCCCGCAGAAGTACACACTCCCTCTCCAGGCAGGTTTTTCTAGTAATAACTTAAGTTTCCTTAATCCTTAAGAAAACAAATACAAGGCCATGTAAATCAAAGGATAGCTTAACTTAAAATATCCAATACTACATAAAACAAAACCTCTCCATGGAGTCGGCACACATAGGAGGTATTAGGCGTAGTAGCACCAGACCATTGGAAGTCTAAAAAACCTAAATTAAAGGTCATCACCAAGTGCTACATGACTAACAAGGACACAACCCCTAATAAAATTAGTAAATTCAACAGGAACAAGTTAATGTCCTTCAAATTCTGAAAGACAAATGATCTGCCAGATTCAAGATGGAGAATTGTACTCAATAGAAAGGATAAATAAAAACATGTGGGTGAGAACCTTATCAATAGCACTCTCTTACGTTCCATAAACACTGAATTCAAGGTACTTGTGCTCCAAGTTTAATTTAGAGATACAGCATGGAAACAGGCTGCAGTTCAGCCCACCGAGTCCATGCTAATTATCGATCATCCGCTCACACTAGTTCTTTGTTATCTCACTCTCACATTCACTCCCTACACACTAGGGGCAATTTACAGACGGCCAATTAACCTACAAACCCTCATGAGGAAACCTACTTGGTCAATGGGAGAACGTGCAAATTCTACAGACTGCATTCAGGGTCAGAATTCAACCCAGGTTTCTGGCGCTGTGAGCCAGCGGTGCCACTGTGTCATCCAGTTCTTGACGCATGAATCATGCCCCTGAAAGCAATTGCAATGCTGATTTACCCAGATACACCAAGACAGCTGCCAGGGTTGCCAGTATGTCAGGAACCACTGGTGCAGAAACCCCATCAAGGTCAATGTAAAAGTAGCTTCACTGACCCAGGGAAGTATTTTAGAACAACAAGCGCTTCAAATTCCAAATATCTAAAATAAGAACAGAAATCGCTCCAAACATACGTAACTGGAACATCATCTGCAGAGAAAGGAGACATTGGCACTTTGTGGTGAAGGGTCTTTAAAGATAATTCTGCCCTATCAAGTATGACTGGCACTTGTACTAAATTGGGAATTTGGCAAAAGCACCCTCTGACATTTTCTACTCACTTGTAATGGACCTGCAATTGCATGTGCCATGTCAATATATAAAGAAACACATTCAATGTTTTTGATCCTAGTTTACCAGATTTTATAAAGTATATATTTAAAACGTATATATACCTAAAAGTATATTTAAGGATACTTAAATGTATCCTTTAAGTAGACTAAGGTAGCACAAAAACAGTGCAAGCCTGGGCCACATTACAATCAAACTAAAGGATACATACAGTGCCCTCCATAATGTTTGAGACAAAGACCCATCATTTATTTATTTGCCTCTGTACTCCACAATTTTAGATTTGTAATTTTTAAAAAATCACATGTCGAGGGGTAACTCCTGTATGGTCGTGAGTAGTCGCCCAAAGAGTCGTACCTTTTTCTGGTCGCAGCTGGATTTTCAACATGTTGAAAATTTTCGGAGACCTGCTGCGACTATGACAGGTGCCGGCAAGTCGCCGAAAAAAATTGCGTAAGTGGGGCAGGCCCTTAAGAGAGCTCTCAGCACCTAGTCTTTCCATCACCTTTGGAAACTTTTATTGCTGTTTATCAACATGAGGCCCAAAGTTGTGCCAATGAAAGTCAAAGAAGCCATTATGAGACTGAGAAACAAGAATAAAACTGTTAGAGACATCAGCCAAACTTTAGGTTTACCAAAATCAACTGATTGGAACATCATTAAGAAGAAAGAGAGCACTGGCAAGCTTACCAATCGCAAAGGGGCTGGCAGGCCTAGGAAAACCTCCACAGCTGATGACAGAAGAATTAATCTCTATAATAAGAAAAACAAACAAACACCTGTCGACAGATCAGAAACATCTTCAGGAGTCAGGTGTGGATTTGTCAATGACCACTGTCCACAGAAGACTTCATGAACAGAAATACAAAGGAGACATTGCAAGATGCAAACCACTGGTTAGCCGCATAAAATAGGATGGCCGGGTTAGTTTGCCAAGAAGTACTAAAAAGAGCAACCACAGTTCTGGAAAAGGTCTTGTGGACAGATGAGACGAAGATTACCTTACATCAGAGTGATGGCAAGAGCAAAGTATGGAGGGAAAGAACTGCCCCAAATCCAAAGCATACCATCTCATCTGTGAAACACAGTGGTGGGGGTGTTATGGCCTGGGCATGTATGGCTGCTGACGGTACTGGCTCACTTATCTTCATTGATGATAGAACGGCTGATGGTAGTAGCATAATGAATTCTGAAGTGTATAGACACATCCTATCTGCTCAAGTTCAAACAAATGCCTCAAAACTCATTGGTCGGCAGTTCATTTTACAGCAAGACAATTATCCCAAACATACTGCTGAAGCAACAAAGGAGTTTTTCAAAGCTAAAAATGGTCAATTCTTGAGTGGCCAAGTCAATCACCCAATCTGAACCCAATTGAGCATGCCTTTCATATGCTGAAGAGAAAACTGGGAGACAAGCCCAAAACAAGCATAAGCTAAAGATGGCTGTATTACAGGCCTGGCAGAGCAACACCAGAGAAGACACCCAACAACTGGTGATGTCCATGAATCGCAGACTTCAAGCAGTCATTGCATGCAAAGGATATGCAACAAAATACTAAACACGACTTTCATTTACACGACATTGCTGTCCCACAAACATTATGATGCCCTGAAATGGGGGGGGGGGGGGGGGACACTACGTATAAACACCGCTGTAATTTCTACATGGTGAAACCAAAAATGTATAAAAATGGCCTTATTAAAATCTGACAATGTGCACTTTAACTACATGTGATTTTTTTCTATTACAATTCTCAAATTGTGGAGCAGAGGCAAATAAGTAAATGATGGGTCTTTGTCCCAAACTTTATGGAGGGCACTGTATCAGCAACTAGTAATGGAGCAGTAGAATGTGCATAGTTTAACCCATCAACTTCCACAGTATTTTAGTGAATGATTGGACAGGAGATTGTGCTTGACCATTGCAGTGCAATGCAACCAATGGCCAATTCCAAAGCTGCAAGCCAGGCTAATCAATATAGAGGCTAGTGATTGATTAGTCGCTTCCTGGGATTTTGTAACTTCATTTAAAAAAGAGACTAAAGGCTCTGTCTCACGGTGTTGCCATCATCGGCAGTGAAGCGCGGCGTCGCCGGTAGAGGGGACCGCACGGAAACCGGCGAGAGCGCCGAGCCTATGCTGCGGGAGCACTGCGCGGGGGCCGAGTGATTTAAGTACGCTGGTCCCACGAGCTTGCGGTAAGTAAAAACAAAGGGCGGGCCGACTGCGATGACGTCATTTCGGATCTGCGGGGCTGTGGCGGCAGCAGTGCTGATCGCGGCGCTGTGGCGGTGGCTGTGGAGGCTGCCGTGCGGCACACGTGACTCACTAGCGGCGGCTGTGGCGGCGGTCGTGCCTCACTGGCGGAGGCTGTGGCGGTGCAAGTTCGACGCACGGCGCTCGTGCCGCACTGGCGGCGGCTGGGGGCGGTGACCGTGCCGCACTCGTGCCTCACTGGCGGCGGCTGTGCGGTAGGAAAATATTTTTGAACAGTGTTAGTTTTATTTTAGCACCGTGCGGTGTTGGGAACAACGCCGCACGGCCCCAGCGGTGGGCGTTTGACCGAGCCCGCGGTCTCTGGCGGCCCAGGAGCGGTAGATTGTTCCTGTTTTGCCGCCAATGACCGCAAACTCGTGAGACAGGCCTTTAAGCATTGTGATTTTTCTTTGAAAATATAACCATATAAAGATAGTGGTCCTGAACTACTATCTACCTCTTTGGAGACTCTCAGACTATCTTGATCGGACTTTACTGGCTTTATCTTGCACTAAACGTTATTCCCTTATCATGTATCTGTACCCTGTGAATAGCTCAATTGTAATCATGTATTGTCTTTCCACTGACTGGTTAGCATGCAACAAAAGCTTTCACTGTATTTTGGTACACGTGACAGAAAGTAAACTCAAATGAAAATATGCCAAGTCGTAACAGAAACAATTTCTATGTTGCAAAATGGCACACCCATTTCCCTAGATTGTAGTGAGCACAATACTCCTTGCAGATCCTATGATAAGATTTTACTTCCAAAAACATGTTCATAAGTTCATATGTGATAGGAGCAGAATTAGGCCATTTGGCCCATCAAGTCTACTCAGTCATGGCTGATCTCTCTTTCCCTCAACCCATTCTCCTGTTTTCTCCCATAACCCCTGACACCCACACTAATTAAAGCATGTTGTTGCAAATGGACTAACACTAGCATGAAGCTTAAATTTTCATAAGCAAATTTTAATACACAGGATTGTTCCCGGTTGGCAGATGGGAACGAATATTACTAAATTCAAGGCTAAAACATTTACATCAGCTGAGCAATTCTGACAGTACGAGTTGGAGGCTTTCATCACACCTAAATTACTTTATCAGCTGCCCACATAGCTGGTTTCATGTTATGTTATCTTAACAAAGGGTTACATTTTTGACCTTGCTGCCAGAGCACATGTGCAGCAAAGTGTTTATATTAAAAAAAACGATGCCGGCCCATGTTCTCAGAACAATTTTTCCTGCAATAGAGTTCGATTTTTACAGTTAAATAGCAACATATCTTGGCTTAATACATGGCATGTCAAGCTAGGACATTCCATTTAAGGAGCGAAGCTTCCGAAGTTAATGCAACAAAAATGAAGAGTCTTACAAAAACATCTACTCGGAAATTAAGCTGAAGTAAAATAAGCAGAGCAATTTAAATAGCTAAATTAGTTATTAATTTCTAAGGATTAGGCATGAAAACACAATCCTTAAAAAAAAACACTGGCTCTTTGCCTTTTAAGGTATCCTCATCTACCACATGTTTCACTCTTGAAAATGCCTCAAAAACATCTTTGTCAGCTCTTCCATTTCCACAACTACACCAAATCCTTCAATCCAGAGAACGCCATTGCTGCTGCAACTCCGTTGAAATCTGTTGTCAAAATGAAATTGGCCTTAAAGCACAAGCAGCACATTTAATTATCCACTATTAATTGGTAAAACTGAAGGGCAGCACTTGCGTAATCCAATGTTTTTTGTTTTTTTAAAGGAGCTACAATATAAATTGTTTTTCAAATATGTTTAATAAAATCTACTGAGAAAACATAAACCCCTCCTGCTTGACTATTAAATTGCCTAAAGAGGGAAACATACTACGTTTCTGAGAAAACACATAATGTTGTACCACTCAGCTGTGCCTTGGATTTACAGTAAACCCTAATTTTAATGGACCTGGAAAGGGGGAGGGGGGAGGAGAGAGAAAATTGCATAATTACTGCAGATTATCTGCTACAACCAAGTACGGTAATATCATTCTATACATAGTAGAAACAAACAACTGCAGTTGCTGGTTAATACAAAAAAATAGCACAAATTGCTGGAATAACTCAGCAGGTCAGGCAGTCTCTCTGGACCACATGGATAGGCGACTTTTGGCTCGGAACCTTTCTTCAGACTTTCGGTCCGGAGCTGCGCTCGGAATCCAGGTGAATTAACCAGTTGGGTTGCTATCTGTTCAGCTGAGGCAGAGCACTAGCTCTGGTTAAATAAAACTAAATATTAAAGAGACAAAGAAACCCAACCCATCCATGACAGTCAATAAACCCAATCTAAACTAGTCCCCTTTACCAACTCCCCAGTACAATCAGACTGAAGGGTCCCGACCCGAAACATCACCTATTCATGTTCTCCAGAGACGCTGCCTGACCCGCTGAGTTACTACAGCACTGTCTTTGGTAAACATACATCTGCAGTTCCTAGTTTCGACTGAAAATTAAACTACTGTAACTGAAATGATACCAAGAAATAATAGGTCCAACAGCTTAAAGGATTTGATAGGATTGATACAATCACTCATCTTATGCAGAATATAAAATGAGGATTCACCATTAAGTGGAAGCAAGTCACTAATAAATCCCATGGGTACTCTTGCCCCAAGAGGGAAAAAAAAGTTAGGTACTACCAATATAAAAGTACCCAAGAAAAAGACACAGCTTTATGGGAAGAAGAGTTAGATCAGCATAAAGGAACAGAAGAATTATCTGATAGGAACAGAGGCAGAGTCAGAAAAAATCTGAGAAGGAACATAAATATCCATCAGGGACAGATATGCAGTATCACTGCAGTGTAGCCTGAAAAACATTTCTATAGAAAAAGATGAATTCTCGACTGTATACACCTCAAATTGGTCCAGTGATAAATCTAATATATTCAATAGCATCTGGTCTCCCAACTATTTTTTGCAACTTGCAGAGGGGAATCTACACAACGGGCTGGACTACACAGACAGCTATTGGGTAGGTCCACAGAGAACCACCAAACCACCGAACCTTCAACAACACGTTCCAGCATGCTGCTGCACTTCAAACGTATGGCTCAAGGCGATGAAGCAACTGAACTCTTGCTTCAAGACAGAGTGGGAAGCGACTGGATACACTTGTACCCAAGACAACATGCAGTGCAGTGTTTGAATAGCACTGCCAAACTTCATTGAAAATTTTGTTTCTTTATCTTTGGGTATTGTTTTCAAAAAAGAGTAAAAATACAAATTTTATATCTATTATAGACTGCATTTACAGTTGTATTTTATGGTTATCGACATCAAAGACTATCAGGGCAATTCCCCAACAATGCAACACATTACACAAAATCTTGGGATTGAGGATCACTTCCTTCTGCTTCAGTTGTGTGTATTCTGAGATGCCCGTTGTGTGGAACCAGACACTTCCACAGATGGGACAAGAGATACCTCGGTGGACATTTTGCATGATGGTGCGGTCCTTTTACTACAAAGTGAGACTTCTACATGCATCCAAATAATAGCCTCTATGTTATCAATGACATCCCAAAGGTCACCACAAAAGACCAATGCAATCATAGGTCATGCACAATCTGACCCTTTTCAAATATTTAGAATCATGGAAAAATAATGTTTACTACTTAATGTATATATTTAGGAAATCTATTATTTGGCATTAAAGTAAATCAGTTTCTATTAACACAAGCTGCCAGATAAAGATGGGGATGGCCCAGCAGCAACTCAACAGCGGCTGCAGCGCCGGACCGTAGTTGGGGTCATCTCACTCATCAAAGCATAAAGCAATAAAAGCGACAAAATAATCTTAGCTTTTAACAAAGGAACAAAAAACACAACTAATTCATAGTTTGAAAGCAGTATTTTCTTACCCAGAAGAATCAAACCTGGAAAAAACAGAAGAAATGAAGGTGTATATGTACACAGCTCCATTGCTTTCCAGCAATATTTAAGCATAGTGACCTTCGACCTGGGCATGCGCAGTCGGAATACCGAACTCGCTCATTACTGGAATCCTGACTCGGGCATCTACAATATCTTCCATTACTTGCAAAACCAAAAAAGGGGCTGCTCGTAAACAGAACATGGAACTTCTTAATCTGAACTAAGTGATATCTGTGCTATTGGACCAAAAAATGCACAAAACCATTTAAAATAACGAGTTTTAAAATTCCTATTAGATTGCATCATCCGTAACAAACCCAGTCAACATTCTTCCACAAATCTTTCTAAATCTTTAGAAGTAAACAAGATCAGTGTAAATATTATCTGCATGGGGCAAGTTCCAATGTTTTCTGGCCAGGGAAGATAACAGGACAACCTTGATGGTGCACAGGGACTGCAGCATGTCATGCCACAATTTTTCCATGACATTTAAAGGAATTTGCAAGCATCACTAAAACTATTTTGTTGCATAACATAGTTGGGTGCATCAAACACATCTGCAAACTCAGTATTGAGGCCTCCCCCAAATGTTGCCATAGATGCTGCCTGTCATGCTGAGCATTTCCAGCATTTGCTACTGTTTTGTTTTAATTTTCACTATCAGTAGACCAACCAGGTTTTCTACAGCATGAGAGAAAAAGTGAAAATAAAAATCAGATGCTAAACTTATATAAACAAAAATGCTGGAGCTTGGCAGATCATAGCAGTTGATTGTGAGTCAGAAGAGTCTCGACCCGAAACATCATCCCCATTCCTTTTTGCCAGAGATGCTGCCTGACCCACTGAGTTTACTCCAACTTTTTGTGTCTATCTTCGGTTTAAACCAGCATCTGCAGTTCCTTCCTACACAGTTCATTGTGAAAGCCGAGTAATTACATTCTGCAACATGTTGAATTTTTTGCAATCAAAAAGGCAGTAGTTCAGATTCCAAAAACAAGACTTCATATTATACAGGAGATAAAGTTTGAAATAGCATTTCAGTCCTTACTATGTACTTACTCTATCCAAATGAACAGATGCTTAAATTGTACAGTTTCCACATCATTACCTAATGACAATATGCACATTTAAAACTATTAAGATTCAGGCACAAAATGTTTTCAGCTTTCCGAAGGGATTCTTCAATACAAGTGCAAGAATTATTCTTGTGAATACAAAGGCATTTGTAGCCACACACATTCCTTCTGAATACCAGTATAATTTAGTGAAGCTATGAATGTTCTTTGAATTAAAAAAATCTCAGTTACAGGAATGCTGGCTCATTCCTGGGAAGAGTGTTGGTAATTTGCATAATCTGTGCAATTTATCCACATTCTGTACAACCTTCAAGCAATACACCACCGTACTGATTCACACTCAAGCCCAGCATTTATTTGAATCCCTCCAGCCATAGGGCCAAGCACAGCAATATTATCAGAGGCCACGTGGTTAAAACAAAGATAATTTACCTCTCGTCTTTTAAAAATCATGCAATGTTTAGCCATGAGACTACATGGACTCTAGAACAAATGGGCCAGACACACAGCTAGTCAGCCAATTCCCCCATCCGCACTGTTCTTTACAACTGTCCATGCAATTATTTCCCATCAAATTCCTATCCATTTCCCTTTTGAAAGATTTAATTGGCATTGTTTATATCACTTGTAAGCCAATTGCAGATCACAACCCCATGTACAAAACATTTCACACCCCCTCTAAACAACTTAACTTCCCTCTGTTTCCAGAAACTGGTTCTTGACCAGAAACATCATTGCCTTTTGCCCCCAGATGTTGCTCACCCCATCTGTGAATTATCCAGCAGTACATTGCTCCAGATACCACCATCTGCAGATAATGTTCCGTATTAAATGTCACATGCTACTTAATCGCCTTCTTGCCCCATCAGAAGCATTTAGCACAACAGACCCGACTCGATCCCTCAAACTTTCAAAGCACCCAGTTGGTTTGAAATACATCACACTGTTCCTCTAACACGCTCAAAGTCAAAAAATATATCTCTTCCAGAACAATATAGATAGTCATGTTGTGAAGAGTTTTCCTTGTTGTTCTCCCTCTTCCTTTGAATATTGACCTTCATCAAGACCCAGAATTCAGTTTCCACACACACACACACACTCTCTCTACCGTCACAGATTTTCTGGCACCCTGGTTTTCACAGCCTTTCTGGATTATCTGGGGGGGGGGGGGGGGGGTGTGGTGGAGGGAGGAGAGAATTTTAAGCGTCTCTCTTGTAAATTGGTCCGGATTAAAGTAGGTGCCGGACCATTGATTGCCAGAAAATCGGTGGTGGACTTGTACCAGCTCTGGAACATAAACATTAATTTTTTACATTTTGGAAGATGAAAATCCTCTTCCGAAACAAAGATATTTCATAGGTTGCTTTCAAATGCATAGATCTATGCTGGTCAAATTTCATAAAGCCATTTCATTACAACCAGTAAAATAATCCCTAGGCAAAAATTGAGGTGGAGGGACAGAACAGGGAAAGAAAATCCCATAGACTAGTTTACTTATAATCAATAACCATTTTCCTTCCTTCAAGTTGTTTATGAAATGGTATTCTTCGCTAAAAAAGTATGTTTCAATTACAGCCATTAATTCACCCTGGTACTGTGCTATCTTCTGATACACTTTAGAACAAAGTAATAGAAATTTAAGGATTCACGCTAAATTTCACAGCAAGTCCCACTGCAGAATATTGAAACTTTGAGTGCTTTATTAAAATTAAGACTAATATGAAAGTAACTTTCAGAAACACAAATATCAAATTACTGCCATAACAACCATGTTATAACCACAAATGCCAAATAAAAAAGTGATTTATTTTCCATCCGAATCTAATGTACATGCACAATGTTCGCAATGAGCAGGATTAATATCTATTTTCCAGAATATGCAGTCAAATATATATAGTCTAACCCACATTAGCTGGCTCTGATATGAAGTGAAGTGCTTGAGAGACTGATGATGTCACTCAATAACTCCAGTCTCTAGAACAGTCCTGATCTACTGCAGTTTGCTTCCCATTGTAAAAGGTCCAGAGCAGATGCCATCTCGCTGGCCCTAAACCCATCTCGGGAACTTGTGGACATAAGATTCACCAGGTTTCAATAAGAAAGTCCAAAATGGGGCACAGCAGAAGGGTTTTCCCACTGCCAGCTAAGGTTCAGATGACAGCTGAGGTAGTAATGTAGTGCTGGCAAGTCAGAATACCTTCAGATTTACCAAAATTAAGATGGATAAATTTACAACTTACCCAGAGCTCAATATCAGCCAGGGAGCTGCAGAATGTGGCAACTCCTATGGAATCCACAGCAGATGTGAGCATATGTGGAAGTTGAGTCCATGCTTGGAAGACGACATCAAGGGCCAGCATGTAAACGAAGAAGAGGACAAGGATGGAGAAGGGATGCACCAGAATATAGAAAGAGGAAGAGAAACTATTGATGCACTGCCTCCATAGTGAGAAATAGAGAGAATGCCAGAAATAGAAAATGGAAGAGACTTAGCACAAGATGGTAGCACAGGGAATTAGTAAATTAGTTTCAGATCTTTGAATGTGAATTAAATCCAACGGCACAAACGACTGTCAGCACAATGATCTATTGTGTTGTGTTATTTTATGTAGAAGAATGCAAAAGATACATTAGTTTTTTTTTAAAATGTTTTGCAGTAGATTGGCTAAGAAATTTGTAAAATTTGGCACAGGATACCCAAAGTTCACATCTAAATAATGCAAATTTTGAATAAATTTGGCTTTTTCTTTTAAAAGAACCAATATTTAGGAAATATGTTAAATTCCATTTGCCCATTTAATACATTTGCTTGAACTGTGGAAAAGAAACACCTGTACTGTTAATATTTTACAGGAAATTGGTCAGAAAAAACTTCACAGGTACTTCAAAACCCCAAATCATTACGATCATTGCTGTAATCTATAAACTGAACAAAAGAAAAATGTAGAAAGAACAAAACCAGGTAACAGAAATAACTTGGATTCATGAATTTAAGTCAGAATAAATTCATATAATGGATCACAAGTTTTTTACTTGCTTTAAAACAAAGCAAAACATTCAAAACCTGTACACTTACAGAAGATGTACAGGGCTTCTGATAAGAATATGCATTCACCCATAATCTAACAATTAAACTAGGTTTTAAAATCACTTTTTTTTTAACTGAACAAATACATTCATTCTTGGCTATTACCACAGCAAACAATTCTAATTCTGAAAGACCAGTCAGTAAATTTTAATGCCAAACATCTACGACGAGGGAAAAACAAACAAGAGTCACTTCATAAGTTACTCTAGCTACCGCTGGTTGTGGGTAAAAATGCATGGCATCTGTGGGAAACTGGAATTAAAACACTACAGTCACAGGTGTACAGTCAACATTCTGAGCAGCAGTTAATGCTGTTGCTTCACAGCGCAAGGAACACAGGCGATCAGGCCTAAGGCAGTGTACTGATTTTGAATGTTCTCTGTAACCACATGCATTTCTTCTGTGTGCTCCAGTTTCCTGCCACATCCCAAAGATGAGCTGATACATTTAATTAGTTGCTGTAACTTAACCGTTAACGGAGATTACTGGGAAAACAAATCGAGGGGGCTAGATAAAGAGCACATGTGAGTGCACGGATCCGAGGAGTACAAGGAACTGAGGTTCAGTGGGACTGGTTCCTCAGCAGACAACATGGACCCAATGTGCCAAATTATCTCCCTATACATAATTTCATATCTTGTACGTGTAACAGAGCAAAAAACTAACAAATTGGGAACTTCAAATACCAAACCTATAGATAGGAAATTGTAGATTCTGGAACAAAAGAGTGTTGGAGGAGCTCAACGGATCCGGCAGCATCTGTGGAGGAAATGGACAGACGACAAAGTCAGGACACTTTAGACCGATTTATATGAGGTCCAGACCCGAAAAGTCATCTGTCCATTTCCTCCACGAATACTGTCTGATCTGCTGAGTTTCTCCAGCACCATGTTTTGCTAATCAAATACCTCATTGGCCCCCAAAATGTTTCCTTGAAATTATCCAAATGAAAATAACCACTGGTGTCCAAAAAAACAGCACCTCATCTAAAAAGATAAAGCACTTTCCATCCGATTAAAAAAAAATAAAACATCATTGCACCATAGTTCAAACTTGAGATGCAACAATATTCTATATATTTTTAGATTAAACACAGCAACTTGCACATTACAATTACTGGCAGTATTTCATTCAAACTTCATCTAAATTCATCACATATACTCATTAAAAATTGTTCACATCAAGAATCTTGGGCCTGGAAGTTTCAACAGTGTCACCATCACATCAATTAGAATGCCAATGAGACGTGAAGCAAGCAAATGGTTCTCAGCGCTCCTACATAAAATACAAATTAGAAACAAAGCCACTAAATCTTAGAACACAGAACAGTGCAGCAGAAGAACAAGCCCTTCAGCCCATAATGTCCATGCCAAACTTGATGCCAATGTAAACTAATCTCCTCTGCCTATCTAAAAGCCTTTAGATGCTTCTCTCATATCTGCCTCCACCACCACCCCGGCAGCCTAGGGTCTGTCTCATTTTTTCCATAAGATCTTGGCAGTTGGAACCTCAGCTCTCCATTCCCATCTACCAGTCATGACCATTCGCTCCCTTGCTTAGCAAGAATTTATCAACATCCCCTGAAAAATATTCCAAGACTCCACTTCCACCAGCCTCAGAGAAAGTTTTATTGTTATATGTCCAAAACGGAACAATGAAATTCTGACTTGCAGTGGCGCAACAGATATGAAAACATAGCATTCTGTAAAACCCATAAGAAACAACAAAGAAAAGTTCAGTATATAAGGTCAAATAAATAGACAATAGTGCACAGTCAAAAATAATACCCCCAAGTCTATATGGAGCCTATTTGGAGGTTGTAGTGTTCAATAGCCTGATGGTTCTAGGGAAGAAGCTGCTCTGAACCTGGACATTAGTTTTCAGGCTCTTCTACCTTCTTCCCGATTGCAGAAGGAAAATGAGAGCTTGGCCAGGGTGGCGTGGGTCTCTGATGATGCTGGGTGCCTTTAAGACAGTGACTCTTGTAGATCCATTCCAAAGACTCATGACAGCAGAAATATTTGTGCCTCGTTTGTCTAAATATGAACGGCTCCTTATTTATAAACTGCAAACAATTAGCATGTGATTTCATTATAAATGACATTTACTGAACTCAACTCCAGCAAAAGGAACACAGTGATAGTGCAGCAATTAAATTACCAGAGTAACAATCTAACAGCTCGAGTTTCAATCCTCCATGGCCACTGTGGAATTTAATCTTGAATTTTAAAACATCAGTGATGATGCCAGAAAATTACCAGACTGTCAATAATCCCATTTGGTTCACCAATGTCCTTGGGGGAGATAATCTGCCATGCTTACTCTCAGATTCTAAAGTAGCCAACATGGCAAATACAAATACCATTAGTAGTGGCCTTGAATGCTACTCACTTTAAGGATACTTGGGATTGGAGCAAGATTCAGAGTGATACAGCAAGGAAACAGGCTCATCAGCCCAATTCATTCAAGCCAACCAAGATTCTCATTTATGTTAATCCCATTTGCCTACATTTCTATCGCTCTGGTCTTATCATACCCATGTACTTGCCCGAATGCCTTTCAAACTTTGTAGCTGTACTTGCCACTACCACCACCTCTGGCAGATCCATAAACACATCATCCTATTTAAAAACATACCCCTCAGATCCCCTTTAGATCTTTCTTCTCTTACCTTGAACCTATGCCCTCTAATATTTGTTCATTTCTCCACTTTCCCATCCCTCAGATTAGGGGAGTCTATCTACGCCCCCCAATTGTATATACATATATGAGATCATTCCTCAGCCTTCATTCCACAAAATGTTTCACTGCAAATGTCCTGCCCTGGTTTAAATTCCTAAAATACTTCACTTAACACTTGCCACTTTACATTTTACCAGCCATTCTAATGTCCAGTTTCCCAATTGATCTAGACCTGTTCATAATTTTAGACAACCATATTCATCGTCAACAATACCACCAATTCTGGTGTCAGCTGAAAACTTACAAATCATGCCACACACATTCTCTTACAAATCATATACGACAAACAATCGACCTTGCATTGATCCCTGCAGAGAACCGCTGCTTAGATGTGTCCAATCTGAAAAGCACCACTCCCACCCCAGCCTCCTATCACCAAGTCAATTTTGTGACCAATATGCTATCTCATACTCGATCCCATGTACCTTCTGGACCAGCCAATCATGCAAAACCTGGTTGATGGCTTTGCTGAAGTCTATGTAGATGATGTCCATCACTCTCCCTTGTACTTAAAACAGGTGGCCAATGAACAGTTCCACCATCCAAATCTAATGGAAATTGATTGTGTCAATAGGTAACATTTGAACTCGCATTATCTTTTTTCTATATTACAATAGTCCACCAATTCCTACAATCTAACAGAATTGGAAGATCACAAACCTAAATGTGGTCAATTTTTGCAGAATTCTGACTTTTGTTAAAATATTTTCAGTAATCTAAGGACGTACTGCATCAAGTGAAGCAATGCAAGATGAAATGAATGAGATTTACACAAATCCATAAACTCTTTGCGAGGCTCTTTGTGACAAAAGGAGCATTAAAGATCAGATATCGACATGTTACCACATTCTGACGATACCCATAATATATATGAGC
>JAXLNO010000650.1:0-73744 GCA_038087875.1 Malacoraja senta
GGGTGTGGGTAATTGGGTGTGAAGTGGTGATTGGAGGGGGTGGGTGTAGAAGGGCCCAGTCTTTGCAGACTGTGGTCAGGCTGTGAAGTGTTGGTTGGGGTGGGAAATGGTCCAGTCTTTTCTTACTGGAGTCTTACCTTAAGTAGGTGTGAAGTGGTGAATGGGAAGGAGAGGGTGCAGGGTCCATTCTTTGCAGACTGGGGTCTGGCTGTGTTGATTGGGGAGGGGGGGAGGGGGTACCAGGGTTACGTTTCTGATTTTCAAACCTGCAGTAAAACTCATTCAGGTCGTTGGTCAGCTGACAATTGTCCAAAGAGGGCTTTCCTCTTGTAGCTGGTAATTTCTTGCAAGCCCTTCCAAACTGAAGAAGAGTCACTAGCTGAGAACTTGCTCCTCAACTTCTCAGAGTATCTTTCCTTGGCAGCTCTGATTCCTCTTCTCAGCTTGTACATGGCCTGCCTGTAGAGGTCTGCATCCCCGCTCCTGTAGGCCTCCTCTTTAGACCGTCGGAGCTGTCTGAGTTCTGCAGTGAACCAGGGCTTGTTGTTGAATAGAGCGATATGCGTTCTTGATTGCCGTATAACAGTGATCGAGTGTTCTCTCCCCTCTGGTGGGGCAGGTAGCATGAAGTCTGTATTTTGGAAGGTCACGGCTGAGGTTAGCTTTATTAAAGTTCCCCAAAACAATGACCATGGAGTCCGGGAAGTCACTCTCTACCCTCATTACCTGGTCAGCGAGTTGCGTTTGCGCCTCACATACGCAGGCTTGGGGGGAATGTAAACTCCAGCGAGAATAAAGGAGTTAAATTCCCTCGGAGAGTAGAAGGGTTTGCAGTTTATAAAGAGGAATTCTAGGTTGGGAGAGCAGAAATTTGACAGTACCGTGATGTCGCTGCACCAGTCCTATGCTGTGTAAGCAACATTTGGCACAGAATTATAGACAATTAGTATAAGGTACCATTCAAGGAGTGGTTCAATTTGCTGAAGAAGGAAGGGCAATTAGTAAATGAAACCCAATATGGATTTTTGCATGAAGGTAGGGTTGATACAGCTTAGAGTTTAGAGTTACAGCGCGGAAACAGACGCTTCGGACCACCAAGTCTGCGCTGACCAGCTATCCTCGTACACTAGCACTATCCTACACACTAGGGACAATTTACAATCTTTACCAAAGCCAATTAACCTACAAACCTGTACGTCTTTGGAGCGTGGGTGGAAACCGGATCACCCGGAGAAAACCCAAGAGAACATACAAACTCTGTACAGACAGCACCTGTAATCAGGATTGAACCCGGGTCACTGGCGGTGTAAAGCAGCAAATCTACCGAAGCTCTACCGCGCCGCCCGAGCTCTTGGAATTGGTAGTTCTCCACAACACGTAGCAGTATTCATCAAAATGCAAGAATGGAACCCACATAGGGCGGAGATTTTGATTCCTTACATTGTTGCAAATTGCATGCAGCACAACTACTAAAGTTGCCCTAGAACAGCATGGAATTATATCAGTAAAAATTAAGCTTCTATGGTTCCAAGTAGGCCAGGATTTTGGAATTGTGCAGCACCAGTGTGTGACAATGGTCTGTGATGAAGAGTCTTGAAGTCAAGTGAGAAATAAGGATCACGCCACTGAGCTGGTTAGAGGATTGACAGGGAGTGCTAAGAGAAAAGTCCAGTGTATGAAAGGAGATAATGGTCAAATTGTACACCTGATCAATAGACTAATAGTGATTAAGACGAGTATAAATGCTGCAAGAATAATTGCTCAGTTATGGCCTCCAGGGTTTAATGGTTGTATAAATTGCCACTATAATGGCAGATCCACAGACCTGTATCACCTACACTGGACAGCACAGTGGCACGGTGGCAGTGCTGCTGCCTCACAGCGCCAGAGACCCAGCCCTGTGGCCGTGTGGGTTTACTCCATACAACCAGATGGGTGGGTGTATGTTAGAAACTGTTCATAGAAATCATTGCAACACTCGGGTCTTGACATAAATGGGACAATATTATTATGTTGCCACAATAGATGATTCTATAATTATGGCACTTCTGTAAAAATAAGGACCTGATTCAATAGTGATGATGGGGAATTCCTGCATAAATTCATTAGTTATAGGAGCAGAATTAGGCCATTCGGCCCATCGTCTATTCTGCCATTCAATCATGGCTGATCTATCTTTCCCTCGCAACCTTATTCTCTTCCCTTCTCTCCATAACCCCTGACACCCGTACTAATCAGGTTGATGTACATCAGGGGGGATCTTATTTATATCAATGCCACATACAAGTTGCATGATAGACTCACTGAGTTTGACAAATAGAGAGATGCTCCAACCCCACACCCATCTGGGCACACTTTTGATTTTCAGTGCAGCAGTTGCTGTTTCACACAGCGCAGACAGCAAGAAACCCTGCATCATGAGAACACAGTTTCCAAATTGTTTTACAAATTCAATATTCTCACCAGGCTCAAATCGTTGGGTATATTCCCTATCTCAGTAGGGTTACAATTTAATAATAATTACATTACCAGACTACTGATCCTGAGACAGGAGATCAAATCCCATTGGAACTAACAGAGCAGACACACGCCCCACAAACCTGCTCCATTCAATATAATTGTAGTTAATTTAATTGCTGTTATAGGGTACGGCATTTGGACATTTTCTGTTCTGATTTTGGATTTCTGGAAATCACATCCGAATTCAAGTAAAAAATATGACTAAACTAAATTCCAGGTACAGGATAAGGGTTGAAATAAGTAAAACTGAAAATTTAGCTAATTTAAGGAAGTATATCGTAAAATAAAAAAGCTTCCCACTCGCTAAGCATGTTGTAAATTGGGTGGGGATTATTCATTCATAGAACATGGGGTTTTACTGTCTACATCAGTGATTATTATTCATCTTTAACTTATCCTGTACCGAGGTACAGCGAAAAGCTTTGTTTTGCATGCTACCCAATCAAATCAGAAAATACTATACAAACTGAAGTACAATGGGTAGAGAAAAAGGGAAAAAAGAGCATGCAGAATATAGTTCTCAGCATTGCAATGCACCAATTACAGAGACAAGTCCAATGTCCGCAATGGGGTGGAGGTGAATTGGACAGTACCCTAGCTTACGGATGGACTGTTCACAAGCCTGAGACACAATGAACTGCAGATGCTGGAATCTTGAGCAAAACACAGAGTGTTGGCATAACTCAGTGGGTCAGGCAGCATCTTTGGAGTGAATCGGTCCAAAGAGGGGTCCTGACCTGAAATGTCACCCTCCACAGATGCTGCCTGACTCACTGTGTTACACCAGCATTTTGTGTTTGGCTCAAGTTCAGAAACTATCTTTGAAGGACATTTATGGATTGGGTAAGGTCAGGTGACAATCTAATGGTTTATTACTTTGTTATTATGACTGTCTTAATGTATAATTCCATGTTTAATTCCTTGGATTTAAATTGTTCCAAAGGTTATGATAGATTTAATCTGTCCTTTCCGGAACAATGCTACAGAATTTTTGAACACCAGCACCAATACTGTAACGACTATGCAGTTGTGCATTTCAGGGAAATTAAACTCTTGCAATTATTTTTAAAAAGAGATTTTACATTGAAGGGGATTATACAAAATTAATGACACTCAACGATATCCAATAGCAGCATATAAAATGATAAGGGGCATAGATACGGTAGACAGTCAGAACCTTTTTCCCATGATGAAAATGTCAAAGAGAGGGCATAGTTTTAAGTTGTGAGGGGCAAATTTTAAAGGAAATGTGCAAGGCAATTTTTTTTAAAACAGAGTGGTGGGTGCCTGGGACGCAGGCGCTAGCAGGATTGGTGTTGGAGGTAGATATGTTAGTGGCATTTAAGAGCGTTTTAGATAGGTTGGAAATGGAGAGATATGAATCACATGCAGGCAGATGAGATTAGTTTAACGGCATTATGTTCAGCACAGGCTTTGTCGGCCAAAGGGTCTGTTCCTCTGCTTTTTATGCTCTATGTTTAAAGTAAAGGAGTGGGAGACTTTATCCACGGCAAATCTAACAGGAATTGACCCTTTAATCCAAATGTGACTTTTTTTTTCAAGGAGCACGCATTGGTATTGAACCCTTCACGACCTCCTGTCCCAGTGAATTTTACAGCCAATTAACTACTTTAAATAAATCAACCCATGGCTGTAATTTAGGAGGTTTATCAGCTCATTTGTGCACTACAAGTTGCATCATCACTAGTGTACCAAGATCATATAATGATGCTGTTTGAGGGAATAAATGTTGGCTACGACAAGAGAAAACACTCTTCCACAGCACCGTGGATGATCATGGAAGATGCCTGACCCACTTAGTTACTCCAGCATCTTTAGTATGAGCCAGCATCTACAGTTCTTTTTTATTATTATTCCATGGAATATTATGTTTAGTTTAGTTTAGAGATACAGCGTGGACACAGGCCCTTCGGCCCACCGAGTTCATGCTGACCAACAATCCCACGTATGCTAGTTCTATCCTACACACCAGGGACATTTTACAGAAGCCAATTAACCTACAAACCTGCATGTCTTTGCAATGTGGGAGGAAAGCGGAGCACCCGGAGGAAACCCACGTGTTCTCAGAGAGAACGTGAAAACTCCGTATAGACAGCACCTATAGTCAGGATTGAACCTGGGTCTCTGGTGGTGCAAGGCAGCAACTCTACCACTGCACCACTGTGCCCCCTAAGACATGATGTATCTCTGTAGGCGGGCAGACAGGCCTTTAATGCTTGACTCAAAGATGGCACCTCTGATATTGCACCGTGCTCTCATTGCACCGGCAGTGTAGGCTGAATTTATGTTCTCAGGTCCCAGCAGTACATCTCAAACCCACAACCACATGTGAAAATGATACCAGCACTGCTGGGTACTGCACGACAGTTAACAAGATAATCAGAAAGGTCATCTGGTTCTCCAACAGTGGAGTGGGCCGCTAGAGGCCTTGCAGCAGCCTGGGGCTCGATTGGATCGGGCACGGCTCGAAGGGGCCAAGTATGGAGATTGGATGCTGCCTGCAGCGGCACAAAGCGGTGGAGGAAACCAACAACTTTGCTGGCCAGGCCAACCCTGCAAAGCCATAACGACAGCAGTCCTTTGTGGCCAAGTCGAGAACTCTACATTTGAAGAAACTTTCAGACTTGAATCATGAAAAAATGGCGCCAACACACAGCGACATTCACATACTGTTTCAGTGTACTATTCCTATACACTTATACTTGGCCAAACGTGGGCAAATAGAACTAGCTTAGATGGGGCATCTTGGTCGGCGTGGATAAGTTGGGCTGTTTCCATGCAGTATGACTCTATGATTCTAACTATACTCCACATCATCTCCTTTGCTGTACCTATTGTACTCGAGTTTGACTGGATTGTATTTATATATATTGTTATTTGATTTGTTTGGACACCATGCAAAACAAACCTTTTCATTGTACCTCAGTATAAGTGACAATAATAAACCTAAATCTGATCAATGGAGGTATGGTTACCAGATCAAGTGATTTTTTTTTGGTATATTGTCCAACTTATGGACAAAATTGACATGGATGTCTGTAAAAACACAAACCATTCATTACCCATTCTTTTCTAAGGGTCATGGGGACTACATTAGTTACGTGACTCTCTATTTAATGGTTGATCAAAGAGATGCAAGTGCACGACCGACTGCCTAACACTCTACCTTCCAAATGCTCGCCCCCATTAGCAAAGATCTTGCCCATCACATGGCCACATCCTTTAGACAGGGAAGACCAAATATATTGACAGGAAGCTGTGGAGACTCCCCACACAACAGCTCCCTGTGACATCTCTCAAGGCATTTCCTGCACTGTGTAAAGGGTAATAGAAGCATTATTCAAGGGTTGCAGATACTTCAAACCCTTCCTGGACCCACAGACACCTGTTGCTTTATAGATCAAAACACACAAAGTGCTGGAGGAACTCAGCGGGTCAGGCAGCATCTGCGGAGGGGAATGGACGGGCAACATTTCAGGTCGGGAGCATTTTTCAGTCATCAGTGTTTTGCTCAAGATAGCAGGAAGCGGAGCGACACCCACAACACACTGGCCACTCTCTCATCTCGCTGCTACCATCGGGAAGGTGGTACCGCAGGCGGAGAACCATTACCTCCAGGTTCAAGAATAGCTTCTTCACATCAACCATCAGATTCTTTAACCACTCTGCATAACCCCACCTCAGCAGCGAACTACCATGAACTTTGTACCGCTACGAACTTTGGCTTCCAACATCATAGCCTGGGTAATTTAGAATAACTGATAATGTATTGTATATTTATTCATTGTGTTGTTGCTTTTAATGTGCCTGTAAATCTGCAGCAAGTAAGAATTTAATTGTTCTGGTCCTGGGGCAAGTGACAAATAAATTCTCTTGTCCCTGGGATATCTTCAACATTTATATTTATTTCAAATTGTCACCAATTGCTGTTTTTTCCTTTGCAATTAAATGTCCCACAGAACTCTAAAATAAGAAATATCATAATGTCATACTACGTGTAGTTTAGAAATATAGTGTATAAACAGGTCCTTCGGCCCACCGAGTCCATGCTGACAAGCGACCACCCGTACTCTAGTTCTATCCTACATACCAGGAACCATTTAGAGGCCAATTAACCAACGAACCTGGCCTCTTTTGAATGTGAGAGGAAACCGGAGCACTTGGAGAACGTACAAACTCCGTACAGACAGCACCCGTTGTCAGGATTGAACTCAGGTCTCTGGCACTGTAAGGCAGCAACTCTACCGCTGCACCACGGAGGTGCCCCTGTTTGTTTGCGCAGTAAAATTACATAATTCCACTTGGCCTTATGACCTAGAAATTCATCCCCATTGAGCTGCATTAAACAGTGCTGTGCATCCTAAAATGTATCACAAGACACTGATGCCAGAGGATAATGCGCTAAGGGTTATTTGCCAACATGATCAACACTGGGAAATAGTTCTTATCAAAGGTGAGGGAGCCGTGGACCCTGTTATAAACTGAATTTCATGTCTACATTTTGTAGGAATGAACTGCAGATGCTGGTTTAAACCGGAGTAACTCAGCAGGACAGGCAGCATCTCTGGAGAGAAGGAATGGGTGACATTTTGGGTGGAGACCCTTCATCAGACTGTCTGAAGAATATGTGAAGGGTCTCGACCTGAAACGTCACCCATTTCCTCTCTCCAGAGATGCTGCCTGTCTTGCTGAGTTACTCCTGCATTTTCTGTCTATCTATATCTTGTAGCCTCAGTTGCTCTCCAAACAGCATATCCTCTCTCAAACCCACCAACCGGGTCCAAGTGTCATAATTCTGAGCCAGCTATAGTTAAAGCAAGAAGTTCTCCACTTGACTCAGTAACCTAGTCTCAGGAAAGCAGAACTACTGTTGGGTTGCGTCATAACTTGATCTGGGAGCAGCTCTGCCCAAGACCATGAGAAACGGCTGAGAGTTGTAGATATAGCCCAGCCCATCACACAGACCAGACTCCCCACCATTGACTTCAACTACACTTTACACAGCCTCGGAAATAACAGCCAACATAATCAAAGAAGAAAGTCTGAAGAAAGATATTTTACGTCCCGATCATTCCTTCTTCTCCCTGCTCTGGTCAGGCAGAAGATACAGAAGATTATAAACATGCACCAGCAGACTCAGGAACAGCTTCTTTCCATCTGTTATCAGACCACAGAAGGGTCCTGCCATAAGCCAGGACATAGTCCCTATCTTCCAACCTACTTTATTGCAGACATTAGACTTTTCCTCTGGAACGTTATGCTACAATGCTGAGAACTACATTCTGCACTCTGTTATTTTTTTCTCTTTTATACTTGAGTGTGGGTTGATTATATTAATCTGTAGTGTTATCTGATTTGATCAGAAAGCACACAAAACAAAGCTCTTCACTGTACCTCGGTACACATGACAATAATAAACCTAAACACAGAATGAATTAATTTCAATATTGTTGGATTACTACCTCATTGTGGTAAAAAAAACTATTTCCAAATCTTTCTGCCATTTATTGGATGGCAACGCGAGCTGTGTAGATCATGTACAGGCCTTAATAATCATGTTTCTTCCAATGCTGGGCTATTTAAAGTGAGTTTTTGGGCATAACTTAAATGGTTGGATTGCTAACTTTGGTGCCTGCCATGTGATATAGGCTCCACTATTTTAAGAAGGGGCAGGGGGAATTGAAGATACTTTAATAGATTGTCTGGTGCCAGCCCATAAACAAGAGCAAAATACTTTTATTTAGCTCTAGTATTGCAGACAGCTGGCCCTTCCATTGGGTTGCAGTAATTCCAGAGACTGAGGCCCCAGTGCTGATTGAAGAACTATGGCATACAGCGGCATAGAGAGAAGGCAAAGCACAGTGGGGATCAATTGACCTGTGTTATCATTATTCAGCTTGTCAATCCTAACTTCCAATGCCATCCACACATCCCCTTCATTTCCACAGACAAGAACTTTGCAAGCTCCTTTGCATTTATAATGTTGTAACACAGAAGGCTGTGGAGGCCAAGTCAATGGATATTTTAAAATCGGAGATTGTTAGATTCTTGATTAGTACGAGTGTCAGGGGTGATGGGGAGAAGGCAGGGGAATGGGGCTGAGAGGGAATGATAGATCAGCCGTGATTGAATGGCGAAGTAGACTTTATGGGCCGATATGGCCTAATTCTGCTCCGATAACTTATGAACTTGGTCTTGTTTCGAGCACAGGTACCAAGGTGAGCTGGATACATTATACCAGATGTTCTGAAATCTTTACGCTGTGTCTCACTTCAGAGCGGTGTGTAATTCCTCCCCAATCTCCATGTTCTCCGTTCTGATATCAAGCATTGAACAAAATATTGAAACTGGAGGAAGTGGTGTTGGGGCTCTTGAAGAGCATTAAGGTGGACAAATCCTGATTGGGTTCATTCCAGGTTATTGAGAGAGGCAAGAGAGGAGATTACGGGAGCCCGGACGAAGATCTTTGCGGCTTCTTTAGCCACAGGAGAGGTCCCGGAGGACTGGAAAGTAGCTAATGTTGTTCCTTTATTTAAGAAGGGAAGTAGAGAGAATCCAGGGAATTACAGGCGGTGAGCCTGTAATTCCCTGGTAGGAATTACAGTGGTAGGGAAGATTTGGGGTAGGATCTATTTGGAAGCGAATGGGTTAATTCAGGACAGTCAGCATGGCTTTGTACTCGGCAGGTCATGTCTTACTAGCATGATCGAATTAGTGAAAGTGGCATAACAGGGAACTAGTGCAATGGTCAGAGTGGACTCGGTGGACTGAAAGGCCTGTTTTCATGCTGCCTTTCTAAACTAAACTCAGCGGATCAGGCAGCTGGACAGGGACTGGACAGATGACGTTTCAGGTAGGGATCCTTCTTAATCTTTGTGTGTCCATTACAAGGAACACTGGCCTCTGTGGGCTGGGACAGGAAACAAACAAACCATTGGAACAAGCCCCATTTGAACCAATGTAATAAAAAGAAAACACAGATGCTGGTTTATACCAAAGATAGACACAAAATGCTGGAGTAACTCAGCGGGCCAGGCAGCACCTCTGAAGAAGGGTCCCGACCCGAAACATCACCTATCCATGTTCTCCTAAAATGCTGCCTGACCTGCTGAGCTACTCCAGCACTGTCTTCGTCTGCAAACCAGCATCTCCAGTTCTTTGTTTCTACAGCAAGAGTGGATAACTGGAGTATAACTGGAGTAAAACTGGAACAACATTAGTGCACAAGGTTCTAATCTATGCCCCTGTCCCACTTAGGAAACCTGAACGGAAACCTCTGGAGACTTTGCGCCCCACCCAAGGTTTCCGTGCGGTTCCCGGAGGTTTTTGTCAGTCTCCCTAATGGTCGAAAGTGGTTTCCGCTTCTTCTATGTTCCGGCGATTATTTCAAAAAATTCAAAACCGGCCACGACTAAAAATAGGTTGCCGTTTAAAAAATCGGTAATTTTTAGTTGAAGCCGGTTGCGATGCTAGTTGAAGGTGGTTGCCGGAGGTTGCAGGTAGTGGAAGGCAAGACCTTTTTTACACCCAGTTTTATTCCACCAGGGAGGTCTTACCTTCCACTACCTGCAACCTCCGGCAACCACCTTCAACTAGCATCGCAACCGGCTTCAACTAAAAAATTACCGATTTTTAAAACGGCAACCTATTTTTAGTCGTGGACGGTTTTTAATTTTTTGAAATAATTGCCGGAACATAGAAGAAGCGGAAACCACTTTCGACCATTAGGGAGACTGACAAAAACCTCCGGGAACCGCACGGAAACCTTGGGTGGGGCGCAAAGTCTCCAGAGGTTTCCGTTCAGGTTTCCTAAGTGGGACAGGGGCATAAGTAACAGGTCTTTAAAGAGAATGGTGATTATAATTATGATAGAGAGAAAGGATTAAAGAGCACAGCATGAATTGGTCATGGGCCTCCTGACAATAGCTATGAAGTAGTAGAATGTATATATGCAAAGATTAACAAAGGAAAGATAGCTTGGTTTTAATAAAGATTGGGATTGGCAAGCTCTTAGGTCGGAAAGGTATAAATTTAAGCATGTTTAAGATTGTTTTCTGTAACAATATGCCTGGAATGAATAATAGGTAGGGCTTTATTAACTTCACTAATGAGTAATAAGCCAAATTGAGTTAAAAGCCAAACTGTGCGTGAAAATTGTGTGTAGAAAGGAACTGCAGATGCTGGTTTATACTGAAGGTAGACACAAAGTGCTGGAGTAATTCAACGAGTCAGGCATCATTTCTAGAGAAAAAGGATGGGTGTCATTTTGGGTAGGAACCCTTTGTCAGAATGAAAGTAGAGGGGAGGGAACTTGAAGGTAACAAATGGCCAGAACAAAGCAGAGCTGGCAATAGATGATCAAGGAAGGGTGAAGCCCATTGTTGGCTGGGGAAGAGGTAATAACAAAGTATCACCAAGGGTGTAAACAGTGGAACTAGTTGGACGACTAGGGTGGGGAAGGGGGAGGGGAAGGAGGGAATGAGGAGGTACTTGAAATTAGAAAAATCAACATTCATAACTTTCTATCGTGAGATGCTGCCTTATCCGCTGAGTTACGCCAGCATTTTGAGTCTGTGTGCATGAACATTTATCTAATAGCAATCGTAATGTAGTGTTTGAAAGGGAGAAACACAAACCAGCTGTGAAGATTCTAGATATCGGTAAATCTGACTTCAGTGCAATGGATATCATTCCAAACAAACTAGAGGAATCTGGCAATGGATAAACAACACACGATCTGTGACAGCTGTTCACGGAATAAGTTAATGCTTTATAGACTCAGTTTATACCATTAAAGAGCCGGGGCTCCATGGCAATGAAACAATAATCCTAAAACCAACTAAGAATGAGTGTTTAGTTCAGAGGTACAGCGTGGAAACAGCCCTTCAGCCCACGTCGACCAACAATCACCCGTTCACGAGCTCTATGTTATCCCAGTTTTGCATCCGACAAACTAGGGAGAATTTACCGAAGCCAATTATAACTTACAAACCTGCATGTCTTTGAATGGATTAATAAGTTTATTGGCCAAGTATTCGCATTCAAGCAATTTGCCTTGGTGCTCCGCCCGCAAGTGCCAACATGACGTACAGTTAGGAATGACACATAAAACATTAAACATTAATAGCGCTAAAAAAGAGTTTAACAAAATATTTGGCAAACGGGATGATATAAAAAGTAGACAACCGATAATAGGAGCAAAAGAGTAAGAGAACATGAAAAGTGTACTGAAGTGGACACAAATATTTCATGGTGAAACCCAAGGCTTTACCTGGAAACATTTACCACCATAAATACTGACATTTCTCTGCAAGACTGGGAGCAACTTGCAGATTTCCGTGTGAAGGAGAAAGTTCTGAATTTTAGTTCAGAGTTTCACTGCTGTTGTACTTCACTAGATACCAGGGAGAAAGCTTCAGGTTGTAGCAATTCCCCACTAATTGTGGCCATTCCTATCGCAGGGTCTATAGGGAACTGGGTAGGGAATCGAGTTTAGTTTAGTTTTGATAAACAGCCTGGAAACAAACAGGTCCTTTGGCCCATCTAGTTTGTGCCGAACGATCACCCGTACATTAGTTCAATCCTACACACTAGGGACAATTTTAAAGAAGCCATTTAATCAACAAAACGTCTTTGGAATATGGGAGGAAACAGGAGCACCCGGAGAAAACCCACGCGATCATAGGGAGAACGTTCAAACCTGTAGTCAGAGTCTGTGGCGCAGCAACTCTACCACTGCTCCACTGTGTCACCTCATTAAAAAAAAAAAATCACTACATTTAAAATATTTAAGTGTTGCAGTGTTTTTTTAAATGTAAGTACTCGAAATTAAAAAAAAAATTTAAATAATTTCTGAGCTCCGAGACACTAGCTGTGATTTAAGTTTTTATAATTCTGGATAAGCCAGCGATTGTAATTTAGCCAGCTGTCAACGTTTTATTTTTAGCTTTTTATAGGCAGGACTTCTTTAGCATCCTTCCCAGACAGCATGACGGCATTGTCTGATGTCACATCACCACTGGGAATTGAGATGACTTCCAATCACAATTCCTCACTGGGAGAATTCACTATAGGTAAGAAGTATACTTTTGGAATTGTACTTGGATAGGAAAGGTGTAGAGGAATGTGGGCCGCATGCAGGCAAATAAGACTAGCTCAGATGGACGAGGATGTTTAGTTTAGTTTAGAGGTACAGCGCGGAAACAGGCCCTTTGGCCCAATGAGTCCATGTCGACCAGCGATCCCCGCACACTAACACTATCCTACACACACTGGGAACAATTTACTATTTTACTAAGCCAATTGACCTAGAAACCTATACGTCTTTGGAGTGTGGGAGGAAACCGGAGCTCCCGGAGAAAACCCACACCGGTCACGGGGAGAATTTACAAACTCCATACAGACAGCACCTGTGGTCAGGATTGAACCCGGGTCTCTTGTGCTGGAAGGAAGCAACTCTACCGCTGCGCCACCGTGCAGCCGTAAATGCAATGCAACTTTATTTTCCAATTTAGTTTAAGCAACTAACGTACAATTTCCCATTGGCCCATGTGTTGAGCCAAAGGGCACGTTTCCGTGACTGATCTATAACTATGATTCTGTAATTTTATTTGGAAAATTGGCAGCAACAACAAATTCCATTCCAATTGGTATTAGTATAAAAGAGGGTGAGCAGGAGTAGAATGGACTCTTTGAAAATTAAGAACAGGTTTAATGTCATGAATTATATTGGTATGGGCTTAATATTGTCATGTGTACCGAGATGGGATCCACATTCAGAGATCATGAAAGTGTTGAGGACAAATACTGAAAATGAATGACATTTAACACTGAAACAGCTGGGGCAAAAGCTGTGCAGCAGCTGCACAAAGCCCTGGCCAGATTCTAACGGTGGTGAAAGCAGTCATGAGTCAATCAGTATTTATTTGCCATATGCATTGAATATGAATTAGAAAAAATACATTCTTATTTGTTCTGGCTTTGCAAGCACACTAGATGCAACAGCAACAATTATAATGATATAATAAATTATAATTTATCGCAAGTAACCTAGATCACGATAGTGCAAACAACCACAGTATATGGAGCAACTATAGTAGTGCAAAATCTGGTGTTGAGGTAGGATTGTGGTTAAGGTGGCACAGGGTGCTGACGGAGTTAATGGGAAGAAGCTGTTCTGGAACCTGGAGATAACTGATCTCAAGCTCCTGTACCCTCTTCCCAATGGTAGCAGGGAGAAGAGAGCATGGCCAGGGTGGTGTGGGTCTTTGATGATATTAGCTGCCTCTCTGGAATATATTGACCAGAGCCAACTCCAACAATCGGGCAAAAGATATAGAAGTATGAAAACGCACACCTCCAGATTCAGGTACAGTTTCTTCCTAGTGGTTATCAGGCAACTGAATCATCCTACCACAACTAGAAAGCAGTCTTGAACTACTATCTACCTCATTGGAGACCCTCGGACTATCTTTGATCGGAATTTACTGGCTTACCGTGCACTAAATGTTATTCCCTTATCGTGTATCTATACACTGTAAATGGCTCGATTGTAATCATGTATTGTCTTTCTGCTGACTGGTTAGCATGCAACAAAAGCTTTGCACCTTACCTCGTTACACATCACAATAAACTAAACTAAACTGAACCAGGTAGGAAGGAGGACAGAGTGTGCTGAAGTAACTCAGCGGGTCAGGCAGCATCTTTAGAGAACATAGATAGGTTGTGATAGGAACCGTCAGAAGGGTCCCAACAAGGAAAGTCACTTATCCATGTTTTCCAGGAAGACTGCCTGACCTGCTGAGTTACTCCAGCATTTTGTGCCTTTTTTGTAAACCAGCAACAGCAGTTCCTTGTTTCTACAAGGTTGGTGGGAGTCTTATGAAGGTGTGGAGAGAGAGAAACGTTGAAGAAAAGAGTTGCCAGAATGATGCCTGGACACAAAAGGAATTATGGGACAATTAAACAAGACGTAGACGATTAAAGGACAATGTTTTCAAGGCTACAGATAGAAAAGGTGGAGACAAGCTACTTCTACTGGCAAGAGAGACTATGATGAAGAGGTTAGAGCCAGCCATTTTAGGAATAATGCCAGGACACATTTCTACACACAATATCCAGTGGATACTTGGACTCTCTTCCACAATCATTTAGTGCTACATCACTGCTTAATTTTTATTTGGAAAAGGATAGATCTTTGTTAAGAAAAAGGTATTAATGGACACAAAGCAAAGGCGAGCAAATGGGAGTAGGTTGCAGATCAGCCATGGGTCTCTGTTGCGCACTGGGTCCTTACATTTGTACTGCAGAGTATTATATAATTTACTTGACCCGGGTGTATCAAAACAGTCAATGCTTAACTGCTGGAAGCACTGTTCGTACAACATTGCCATAATTAACCTTGTGTCACAGTGACTTGAAGTGATAGTAATAACACTGACACTTAGCAGTATCAGCGCTCCCAAAGGAAATCCTATTCCTTGGTTCTCAATCTTGAATTTTAAGGATTTATTTTTTTAAAAGGTTATTTTTTCAATTTGATTTTGCAATGACTGTCATGAAATGCATTTGCCGCACATTCACCACCTAGTTCTGAGTGTTACTATGTTTTCATCTACATTACTTGTATTCTAAAACTTGTGTATTTGGTGTCTAGTTTTAAAGACTGGTACTACCCTCATCTGCACTGTCACACATTAATATGATTACCACAAATTATCCACATTCTGAAATGTATAGACTTGTTTATGGTTTATATATCCTGTGATTTTTTTTTACCTCATTTAATACTTTCCTGTCACATTGTCAACATCATTTGTAAACATTTATACATCCAACAAGAGAGGCATGGTGGCGCAGCGGTAGAGTTGCTGCCTTACAGCGCTGGAGACCCGGGTTCGATTCCGACTACGGGTGCTGTCTGTACGGAATTTGTATGTTCTCCCCGTGACCGTGTGGGTTTTCTCCGAGATCTTTAGTCTCCTCCCACACTCCAAGGACGTTAAGGTTTGTTGGTTAATTGGCTTGATATAAATGTAAATTGTCCGTAGTGTGTATAGGGTAGTGTTAATGTGTGGGGAGCGTTGGTCGGTGCTGACTCGGTGGGCTGAAGAGCCTGTTTCCACGCTGAATCTCTAAACTAAACTAAGTGTGTTTAACTATCTCCCTTCATGGTTAACGGAAGTATCGATGTTGGGATCGCCGCCTTTGACATATTGAGGATTGAGTGGGAGAGAGGAAATTGATAATTAACTGCACCAACCAGCCACAAAAGCTGACTATCGAGTGGCAGGTTATTCATCTCCTGATTGCCCGAGGCCGTTCCACCACCTGCAAGGCATGTCTGCACAAGTCAGGTATGTGACGGACTACTCCTTAGTACCCTGGGGGAGGGTGGCAGTAGCAGGAAACTTGCACTGTACAGGACGAAACAGCCTACTGGGTTGGCAACGCCACCCACCATCCATTACTTTCACTCTGTCTATCACTAGTCAGTAGCACCTTCTGTGAACACCATCTCCAAGAGGATCTAAGAAACAAGGAACTGTTATCAACTTTCTCTAACCATCTGCCTATCAAAAAACCCTCCTCATCTGTATCAACCTATTACCTGCCCGGCTTTGTCCTGCCCCTTCTCTTTTCCAGCGTTCTTTCCCCTCCCCCCTACAATCAGTCTGATGAAGGGTCCTAACCCGAATCGTCATCTATCCATCTTCTCCAGAGATGCTGCCTGACCCACTGAGGTACTCTAACATTTTGTATTTCCGAGAGGAATTCAGTAGTCAGAGAGTCATACCGCACAGATATGGGCCATCCACCCCAACTCATCCATGCCGACTAAGATGCCCCATCTAAGCTATTCCCATTTGTCTGCATTTGGCCCATATTCCTATAAATCTTTCCAATCCATGGACTTGTCCATTTTTTTTAAAGCAGAGATTGACAGATTCTTGGTTAGTGAGGGTGTCAGGGGTTATGGGGAGAAGGCATGAGAATGGGGTTGAAAGGAAAAGATAGATCAGCCATGATTGAAAGGTGGAGTAGACGTGATGGGCCGAATGACCTAATTCTGCTCCTAGAACTTATGAACTTATGTCCTTGTCTCTTGTAAATGCTCTGATAGTATCTACCTCAACTACCCCGTTCTATATATCCACCACCCTCTGAGAGAAAAAGTTGCCCCTCAGGTTCCTATTACATCGTCCCTCTCATCTTAAACGTCCTCCTGTTATTGATTCCCCTACCCTGACTCACATTCAGCAGCATCTCCTGAACGTGCGCCTTTTACGGTCTCGGTAAACAAGGACAGAAAGAATATGGGAACAGCACCACCTGCAGAAACCCCTCCAAATCGAACACCATCTTGTCTTGAAATTACTCGCCACCTTTTCTGGATTCAAGTCTTGGAACTCCTCACTCAACACCACTTTCACTACAAGTGTATTGCAGTGGTTAACGAGCATTGCTTACCACATGAACCTGGCCAGTGTCCAGAATTGGCTACACACCTTCCTGGATAAGCTCTAATGATTTATTTTTGGATTTTTTTTTAAACACAGGTAGGGCGTAGCCTGATATAAGCCTTTCCCCATTGAATGAGATCCACTCCAGCTTCTCAAATGGGAGAACAAGTGCAGATTGCTGGAGAATACAATCTGTGGGCCAATAGGGCTTTTAACTCTTATCTCAAATATGGTGGGTTGATACATCGTTAACATGAAGATGGCTCAGCAATTTTTAATCAACCCCACTCAGCAGAAACCTTCCATCTATGAGACGTGTTAGATCTTTATCTCTCAGAAACTGCAGATTACATGATAGTGGAATTCATTGTCACAGAAGGCGGTGGAGGCCAAGTCATTGGGTATTTTTAAGGCGGAGTATTGACAGATTCTTGATTAGTGAGAGTATCAAGGGTTATGATGAGAAGGCAGAAGAATGTAGTTGAGAGGGAAAGATAGATCAGCCATGACTGAATGGCAGAGCAGACTTGATGGGCCGAATGGCCTGATACTGCTCCTATGACTTGAACTTATTAACTTATGTTCGGATTTAAAACATCAAAATGACCGTCTTCCTTCTTGCTCGCAAGACTAAGAATGTATCTAGGTGGAGGAGGGGGGTAGAGGCCCTTATCATTTATTTTAGTTTGGAGATACAGCATGGAAACAGTCCCTTCAGCCCACCGAGTCCATGTCAAGCATTGATCACCTGCTCACGCTACTTCTATGTTCTCCCACTTTCTCATCCACTCCCCACACATTTTTTGGGGCAGAGGGTCAAAATTCTACAATGCTTCTCTTATTGGAGGAGTAAATAATGCGAGAGTTTCAGAACAGGCAGTAATATTAGAGGTGTAGAAACAGGATGCTGGTTTACAAAAACTGCTACTTGAGCAGCTACTTTGGGCGGCACAGTGGCATAATAGTAGAGTTGCTGCCTTACAGCGCTAGAGACCTGGATTCAAACCTGACTATGGGTGCTATCTGTACAGTTTGTACATTTTCCCTGTGACCACAAGGGCTTTCTCTGGATGCTCCACACTCCAAAGACGTACAGGTTTATAGATTAATTTGGCGTTGGTAAAAATTGTAAATTGTCTCTAAAGTGTAGGAGTGTGCTAGTGTACGGGGATTGCTGGTTGGTGCCAAACGGCCTGTTTCCGCATTGTATCTCTAAACTAAATATCTCTAAATTAAATTCGAGCACTTTGTGACTTTATTTGCAGTTACCCCAGCACTAATATTTGAGAGCTAACTGTTAGAAAATCTCGTGTGAAGAAGGGTCTCGACCTGAAGCGTCACCCATTCCTTCTCTCCAGGGATGCTGTCTGCCCCGCTGAGTTACTCCAGCATATTGTGTCGAACGTATATTAGAAAACCTCCTTCACTGCCTCTGCTACTATCTCTATTAGTCAGATCTGTACTATTAAATAAGTGAATACTTAATAACACCGGCATTTTGTAGAGAAGATGCTGGCTAACTCAGCATCCTTTGCCCATCCTGAACTGCCCTTGAATGTTGCTGTTAGACATAGATTGAAATTGACAGATTTCCTACAAAGGAAACCAGTAAACCAATTGACCTCTTATCACTGTTGTGATCACCACTACTGACAGCAGCTTTTATCCCCCAATGTGTCAATGTTAATTTTACTTCCAGAATTTAAACTCCCTAGCTGCCACTGTAAGATTGGGACTAGCATCTCCAGATCATGCTTCCAAATACAAGCCCAGTAATTTCACCCCCCCCCCCCAATTCCTTATCGCGGCACAGTTGTGCAGCTGGTAGAGCTGCTGCGTCACAGCACCAGAGACCAGGGTTCAATCCTGACCCCGGGTGCTGTCTGTGTGGAGTTTGTACGTTCTCCCTGTCAGTGCATGGGTTTCCTCTGGGTGCTCCAGTTTCCTCCGACATCCCAAAGACATGCGAGTTTGTAAGTTAATTGGTTTCTGTAAAATTGCCCCTGGTGTATTGGGAATGGATGCAAAAGTGGAATACCATGGAACTAGTGCGTCCAGGTGATCGATGGTCGACGTGGACTAGGTGGGCCTAAGGACCTCAAGCTGTATCTCTGAAACTAAATCTTTCAATCAATCAATCTCATAATTAATGATCAACTGGATTTCAATAGATCCTCCCCTTAACTTGGTGCATGACTGCTTAGTGCCAAGTCAAGTCAAGTCACATTTATTTATATAGCACATTTAAAAAACAACTCTCGTTGGCCAAAGTGCTTTACATTTGTTATAAGAATAGCATAAACAAAACAAACTAGATACATATATACATGTAGCCCTCACTCAGAGGATGTCAGGAAAGGCTTGGGAGTATAGATAAGTCTTTAGTCTTGACTTAAAAGAGTCGATGGAGGGGGCGGTTCTGATGGGAAAGGGGATGCTGTTCCACAGTCTAGGGGCTGCAACCGCAAAGGCGCGGTCGCCCCTGAGTAGTCAAAACATTAACAGACAATAGAGATATACAGTAAGAAAATTGGCCCTACAGCCCATCAAATCTCCCTCAAGCACCACACTAATCATACATTAATTCTAAATTTTATTCTTCCTATGTTCTCATCAACATCCTCCAAATTCTACCACTCACCTGCATGTCAGGGGCAATTTACAGTGGATGATTAACATATCGATGGAAAGTTCTTTGGAATGTAGCAGGAAATCAGATCAAACCCATGCAGTCACTGGGAGAAGGTGAAAACTCCACACAGACAGCTTAGAGATCAGGGTTGAACCTGGGTCTCCGGCACAGTGAGGCAGCGGCACTGTCAGCTGCACCACTAGGCGGCACAGTGGCGCAGCGGTAGAGTTGCTGCCTTACAACGGCAGAGACCTGGGTTTGATCCTGACCTCAGGTTCCCACCCACACACCAAAGACGTACAGGTTTGTAGGTTCATTGGCTTCAGCAAAGATTGTGAATTGTCCCTAGTGTGTAGGATAGTGCTAGTGTACGGGAATCGCTGGTCGGCACTGACTCGGTGTTTCCGCACTGTATCTCTAAACTAAACCAAACACTGTGCAGATTGGACTACTGTGTTTGGTTTGAACATAGGAATAAAAGAACCGGATTAGGTAATCAGTCCCGAGGATGTTCTACCCTGTCATAAGATCAAAACTATTCCAATCTTAGCCTAAATACCAACTTTCCACTTCTCAGCTTCCCTGTCATTTAAAAGCATCTGTCAATCTCCATTTTATGCATTCAATGCTTATTAGGATGATGTTTATTGTCACGTGTACCGAAGAACAGCAAAAAACTTTGCTTTGAATGCTACACAATCAGATAATACTATACACAAATACAATCAACCCAAACTCAAGTACAATAGGTAGAGTAAAGGGAAAGATACCAAGTGCAGAATATTGTAGCATTGTAGTGCATCTGTTCCATAGACAAAGTCCAATGTCTGCAGACGTGAATTGGACAGTACCTTATCTTACGGAAGATGGGTTTGTTGTCGTTGATCAACTGGACTCTGACAACATACATTCATTTTCCAGACAAACTTTATTTACTTGTGCACAAGGAGAGCAGTTACTGTACTACTCCGAAATTCTACTCAGAACAGTCAGCTTTTATACAGATACAGAAAGTATCTCACAAGATTGGGGTAGCTGGATTTAATGGGGGTGAGAGACAAGGACCATTTACCAACAGGTGTCAAAATTTGGCACCACTATTTAAAGACCAAGTTGGCCCAACAACAACAGATATCCCTTGGATCATGAGTGTCGGGAAGCTATTGGCGAGGGTTCATTGGAATAGGATTTACTCATATTTGGAAGAGAATGGGATAATTAGCAAGAGTTAGCATGGCTTTGTCCATAAGAAAATACAAAATGCTGGAGTAATTCAGCGGATCAGGCAGCATCTCTGGAGAACACGGATTGGTGACGTTTCAGGACTGGAATTTTCCACAGATGACCTACCTCGACCAATGAAGTCAAACATAGCATACACCATGCTGACAGTCCCTAATCCATGGTAGGTCGTGTCTTAATTAAATTGTATTGAGGAAGTGACAAAGCTAATTGATGAGGGTTTGGACATTGGATGTTGTTTAGTTTAGTTTAGAGATACAGCGTGGAAACAAGCTCTTCGGCCCACCTGGTCCGTACCGACCAGCGAACTCCGCACATTAACACTATCCTACACTGGGGACAATTTTTACATTGATACCAAGCCAATTAACCTACAAACCTGTGTAGGCGTGTGGGAGGAAACCGTAGTTCTCGGAGAAAACCCACGCTGGACACGGGGAGCCGTACAGACAGCACCCATAGCCAGGATCGAACGCGGGTTTCTGGTGCTGTAAGCGCTGTGAGGTAGCAACTCTACCGCTGCGCCACCATGCCTGCATGGATTTTAGTAAGGTATTCGATAAAGCCCCTCATGATGGACTGATTCAGAAGATTATGATGCATGGTACAGATGGTGATTTGGTAGTTTCGATTCAGAACTATCTTATCCATAAAAGACAAAGGATAGTGGTGGAAGGGAGTTATTCTGGCTGGAGGTCCATGACCAGCGATATTTCTCAGTGATCTGTGTTAGATACTTTGCTCGTTATATTTAAATGACATAAATAAATGTAGACAGGTTGGTTGATAAGTTTGCAGACAACACCAAAATTGATGGAGTTGCAGACAGTAAGGAAGATTGTCAAAGAATACAGCAGGATTTAGATCAGTTATAGATATGGGCAGAGAAAGGATAGATGGAGTTTAATCTGAACAAATGTGAGGTGTTGGGAGGTTGAATGCAAAGGGAACATGTGCATTTAATGGCAAGATCCTTAACAGCATTGACAGTGGGGTATTAGGGTCCAAATTCATAGTCCCCTAAAAGTGGCAATGCAAATAGATAGAGAGGTAAAGGAGGTGTATGATATGCTTGCTTTAATTGGTTCAAGCATTGAACATAAGAGTCAGGAAGTCATGTTGCAACTTTATAAACCAGTGTTTAGGCCACATTTAGAGTATTGTGTACAGTTCTGGTCATCTGATATGGAGGGTTTGGAGAAGGTGCAGACAAGATTTACTGAATTCTGCCTGGATTCGAGAGATTATCTATAAGGAGAGGTTGGACAAACTTGGATTATTTTCTTTGGTGTGTGAGAAGTTGAGAGGAGACATGATTGAAGTATATAGAATTATGAGAGGTATAGATAGGTAAGACAGTCAGAACATTTCTCCCAGAGTCAAAGACGAGAGGGCATAGCCTCAATGTCAAAGGGGGAAAGTTTCAAGGAGATGCACGGGGCAGGTTTTGTTTTACTCTGACGTGGTGGGTGCCTGAAAAGCACTATCAGGGGTGGTGATGCAGATACAAGAGCAGCAATTAAGAGGCTTTTGGATAGGCACATGGATATGCAGGGGATTTTGGCATGGACATTGTTAGGCGACTATTGCCGGTTCCTGTGGCGTACTGTTCTATATTCTTAATAAGGTCACGGTTTCCTCGAAATACTCTTGCAAGAAAAGTTACACGAGAAGTGATATTATTCTGCAGAGGTTTTTCCCAAAGAAGTCATGCTGGGGTCACAAGGGTGACTCAAGGAGGAACTGAAAACAAAACACTCAGTAGATCAGGCATCAGACATCTGGAGAGAACCATGGTTAACATTTGGGGTCAAGAATCTCACATCAAAACTGGGAAGAGCTCCAAATGGAAAAAGTTTTGAGATGTGGAAAAAAAAAAAGTGGGATTGGGGGGTGAAAGAACCAAAAGGAAATTCTGTGAGGAATTGAACGGGCCAAGTGATGTCTGTGAGAGGATGGGAAGGTTTACCAGGGCATGAATATAATCGGAAATATCAGAACAGGAGAAAGAAAAAAATAATTGTTGGAAATCTGAGATACAAGAGAGGAATTATTAATTTAATGTTGAGTCCTTAGGGGTGTGTACTCTCGGGTCAGGTAAGGTTCTTTCAATTTATGCTGACATTCGTTGGAACACTACAAGAGGACAAGGGCAATTAAGAAGACAGGCAACTGGAATTTTAGTCACCATTGCACCATCTCCATTCCTCTCCCCTCAGCAATTCTTCTCCAGCACTAGAACTTGTTTCATTTGCATCCAGCCTGACAAAAGGTCATTGTTAAATTATAAGAATAAATAGAGAACTATATTGTTAATCGCAAGTACCACATCAGTCACTGATGCACTATATTTTGTATAAAGAAAGCACACTGAATCATTTGCTGACCACGTGATCTGAACACTGCAGAATAAACAAATTGTTGAGCCACAGATCTTGCTCTGGAAATCTAATTAACAAAACCATGCCCTGGTAAACAAATGAGGGCACCATCATCCACCCCAAACATTCTCTGTTTTCTCTCTCCCCCTCAGCAGACGCTGCCTGGCCCACTAAGCTTGTTCCCATTTCCAGCACCCGCTTTGAATCACAACACTGAACAGCGAGTCAAATTTTCCACGTAATGCTAAACAATCGAGCGGCATGATGGCGAAGCGGTAGAATTGCTGCCTTACAGCGCCAGAGGCCTGGGTTTGATCCTGACCACGGGCGCTGTGTGTTAGGCATTTGTACGTTCTCCCCGAGACTGTGTTTTATCCGGGTGCTCCAGTTTCCTCCCACATTCCAAAGACGTGCAGGTTTGTAGGTTAATTGGCTTTGTAAAATGTCCATATTGCTGGTCGGCATGGGCTCAGTGGGACGAAGGGCCTGTTTCCACCCAGTATTTCCAATCTAAAAGTCTTTACTCTGTTTTGTACATGGAAGAAAATTAAATTGCGTAAGACCAGGCAGAGAAAATAAATGCATTATTCCAAGACGAATGGTTCAATAGTTAGTTTATTGTCATAAATCTCGATACAGTGAAATGCTTTGTTCGA
Organism: Malacoraja senta; assembly: GCA_038087875.1. Classification (NCBI taxonomy): domain Eukaryota; kingdom Metazoa; phylum Chordata; class Chondrichthyes; order Rajiformes; family Rajidae; genus Malacoraja; species Malacoraja senta. Next base: position 23,915 of record JAXLNO010000650.1, read on the forward strand.
CATACAATCCAGTAAAATCATATTATACATAAGCACAATCCTACATAAGAGTGCAACGATTGTTGTGTAAAATAAATACTAGCTTTCTTCTGAGGCAGTACACAAAGAGTCACACGTTTCCAGCTCCATCTTGTACCTTTCAAGAATCGTTCTTAACAAACATAGTCTTATTTTAGCTTTAAAAGGTCCGTTGTCCTGGCGGCACACTGGGTCAGTGATGCAGGAGTTGGCCTGGCAATGCAGTCGGTGTCTTCCACCACCGCTGCAGGCTTCGTCCGATCCTCGCCCTCGTCCGACTTTCGTGGGACTTCCAGCGGCATTTGATCCACACTATTCCCCGATGGCTGCACGGCCTCCAGCGGCCAACTCCACCGCTACCTCAACCACCGCAAACGCGCCATCTCCTCCCATGGCCACCGCTCCTCTTCCAAGCACCAAGGTCGCCATTACTCTCTTCCCGTAGCTGACCTCGAAACTCATTGAGCGCTTCCATAGTCGCGGGATGTGAGCTCAAAGGGACCAAACTTCCCCTACTGCCATCTTTATTAGTCATAGGAGCAGAATTAGGCCATCGTGTCTACTGCACCATTCAATCATGGCTAATCCATCTGTCCCTCTCAACCCCATTCTCCTGCCTTCTCCCCATGACCCCTGACACCCTTACTAATTAAGAATTGGCCAATCTCCACTTAAAAAATTCCCAATGACGCCCTCCACAGTCATCTATGGCAATGAATTCCACAGATTCACCACCCTCTGACTAAAGAAATTCCTCCTCATCTCCTTTCTAAAGGTACGTCCTTTTATTTTGAGGCTGTGCGCTCTGCTCCTCGACTCTCCCTAGACTGCTCCTAGTGGAAATATCCTCTCCACATTCACTCTATCCAGGCCTTTCACTATTTGGTAAGTTGCAATAAGGTTTTCCCCTCATCCTTCTAAACCCCAGCGAGTACAGGCCTAGTGCTGTCACATGTTCGTCATACATTAATCCAATCATCCCCGGGAACATTCTCGTAAACCTCCTATGGATCCTCTCCAAAGACAGCACACCCCTCCGCAGATAAGGTTCCCACTACTGCCCACAAAACTCCAAATGTGGTCTGACCATTGCATTATACCTCAGCATTACATCCCTGTTTTTATACTCTAGCCCTTGCGAAATAAATGCTAACATTGCATTTACCTGAAATAAATGCGAACACTTATCACATGTCTGAAGAAGGGTCTCGACCCGAAACATCACCCATTCCTTCTTTCCAGCGATGCTGCCTGTCCTGCTGAGTTACTCCAGCTTTTTATGTCTATCTTCGGTTTAAACCAGCATCTGCAGTTCCTTCATTACACTTATCATCTTGGTACAAGATTATCATCACATCACTGTCCATGGGATCCGGTTGTGTAGAATCACCTGCACTGTTCTCTATATAAGATCTACACTTTGTTGGCTGTGAAGTATTTTGGAACAAACAAAGGTAATTAAGGCCTCTTTGTAAATGTAAGGTCTTTCCTTTATAGTTTGCACTTTAGCACAGAGAGCAGATCGTGGTGCATTGCATTTTAAACAGCCTGCGAGCTAGCTTTCATCTAGTATATATGGTGAAGCCCCATCATTACTAAAACCTCAATTTGTTAACTCTGATGCTCAAATATAGAATGGCAATAGCAGCACAGCATCTGAGCATCTTCCAGTGTTTCATCAGTTAAAAATGTCAGTATTTGACCTTCTAGATTGCTTCACGAGTGGATGATTTTCACAGAATCATTAACCCTTTTCAAAAACTCATACTGCATGTCTAAAGAATCTGGGTCTTTTGATCCCTGCTTATCATGAGTGACTCTTAGAACACAGAATGATACAGCACAGGAACTGGCCCTTCAGCCCACAATGTCTGTGCCGAACATGATGCCAAGACCTACTCATCTGCCTGCACGTAATCCATATCTCTCCAGTCTCTTCATATCCAACTGCTACCCAAAAGTCTTTTAAATGCCACGATCGTATAAGCCTCAACAACTGCTATCTGGCAGCGCATTCCAGGTACTCACCACACTCTATGGAAAAAAAAAATTGGCCTGCCCATCAACTTTAAACTTTGCATTCTCTAGTAGTTGATTTTTCCATCCTGGTTCAAGAGCCAAGTGTCCCAGATAGAACAATGATATTCTTACTTGCTGCAGCACAACAGAATATGTAAACATAATACACTGTAAGCAATATAAGCGAGAGAGAGAAAAGTTCAGTGTGTATATATATACACACACATACTCACAAGTTTATATATATATATATACACACACATACACATATATATATATTTATTTATTACACACATATCCATATACATATATCTCACACACACATATATATATATATATATATATATATATATATATACACACACACACATATACATACATACATCTATATTACTAAAAGGCTGATCTTGACCACTTCCTGTTGTTCTGTATATTGATTTGAGAAAAATGCTGGCACTTACGGCTGTGATTTTTGGCCATCTTACTCAGAGTCCCCCTCTGCTGCGCAGGACAAGAGGATTTTTCCCATCGATGAAAAATAAATGAGTTATTTGTGTTTAAAAAATGTTTAGATTCTCTCTCCTGAAGGCCACGCCCCTTCCGGAGGGACCATAAAACCCGCAAGTGTTGACTGCCTCAGTCAGTCTCTGCAAGATGGGGGAGTGAGAGGGTCATGTATGTCTGTCTGAGCTGTGAGTAACACTGAACACATGTCTACTAAACTGTGAGTGGTTTTACTGACCTGTCAGTGCCCTTAATGTGGTTTGAAAATATAGTTTGGAAATGCTAAAGCCGTGTTGCCTTTGGTTTGGAAATGCTAAAGCTGTGTTGCCTTTGGTTTAGAAATGCTAAAGCTGTGTTGCCTACATAAAGTTCTTGCCTAATTAAAGTTGCCTTGCCTTCTATATAATTAAAAGTCTAATCTTGACACACTTCCTGTTTGCGCTTTATATTGATTTTAGAAAAAACGCTACCACGTACGGCTGTGATTTTTGGCCATCCCTGTATCCCTTCGTTATCACCTCTTCCCCAGCTAACAATGGGCCATTATGAGTTCCACCCTTTCTTGGTCATCTGCTGGCTAGCCTTTTTCTACCTCCAGTCCCCCCCACCCCTACTTTCAGTCTGAAGAAAGGTTCTCACCTGATACGTCACCATTGCTATTGAGGGAATGCAGCATAGGTTCACGAGGTTAATTCCCGGGATGGCGGGACAGTCATATGATAAAATAATGGAATGACTGGGCTTGTATTCACTGGAATTTAGAAGTATGAGAGAGGCTCTTATAGAAACATGTAAAATTATTAAGGGATTGGACAAGTTTGATGCAGGAAACATGTTCCCGATGTTGGGGGAGTCCAGAACCAGAGGCCACATTTTAATAATAAGGGGTAGGCCATTTAGAACTGAGATGAGGAAAACATTTTCACCCAGAGAGTTGTGAATTTGTGGAATTCTCTGCCTCAGAAGGCAATGGAGGCCGATTCACTGGATGCATTCAAAAGAGAGTTAGATACTCTTAGGGCTAGCGGAATCAAAGGATATGGGGAGAAGGCAGGAACGGCGTACTGATTGTGGATGATCAGCAATGATCACATGGAATGGTGGTGCTGGCTCGAAGGGCCGAATGGCCTACTCCTGCACCTATTTTTTATGTTTCTACGTTTCTATTCCTTTTTCTCCAGAGATGCTGCCTGACTTGCTGAGTTTCTCCAGCACTTTGTGTCTATTTTCTCACTGCCTACCCTATCTATGCATCTCATAAATGTTGTACACTTCTATCAGGTCTCCTCACAATCTCTCCCTGTAGCTAATACCCCCTAATGCAGGCAGGGGACACCATCTCCTCATTACTCCTGCTACCACTTACTTTAAATTCATGCTCCCCAGTTATCTGCTAGGGAAAATAGCTCCGTCGTATTTACTATATCAAGGCCCAAACATTAAGTCTAACCTCCACCCTCTATATTCCAAAGCCTGAAGAAGGGTCCCGACCAGAAACATCATCCATTTCCCTCAGCAGATGCTGCCTGACCTGGTAAGTTCCTCCAGCACTTTGCATTTGCTCCAGGTTCCAGCATCTGCATTCTCTTGTATCTCCAACCACACTATCTATTCACACGGCTATAAATTTAAGTTCTTGTAACTCTCCTTTGCATCCTCTCCTGTGCAATCATATTTTTCTTGCAAAGAGGTGACCAGACCGCATGCAGTATACTGGCGCAACATTGATTTATCAAACATTAAATCACGCAGAATGATAAATAGGAGGAACCTACTGACCACAATACTCTAAATGTAGTCTCACCAACGCCTTATATAACGGCAACTTATATGACCTCCCTACTTCTATTCTCAGTTGGTTGGTTGATTGGCCATTGTAGACTGCCACGAGTCTGTGGATGAATAGTAGAATCTAGGAGGGTGGGGGTTGTATATGGGAATATGGGGCCGATAGAATTAAATTTCCATGGGATTGGTGTAACTGATTGTTTGATGGTTGGTGTGTGATGCATGGCTAGTCTTCCAAAGAAGTATTCCCAGGTGAGGGTATGGTTTAAGGTATGGTTCTCAAGCAGCTCAAAAATGTTGATTGGATGGAGGCTGATCACTCAAACCAAAAAAGCCAGGCAATATCTCCAAAATCATTGGTCTGGGGATCTTATTCATCCACACCATTGCAACCAGTCCGCCAAGCATCTCATGAAGATTCAACCACAGTGCCAGAGTGTGATACTCTTGACATGCTTGTCAGAGAAGGATCTACTGACATCCGATACAACTGTCCTCTTTTAAATCTCTTTTCTACCTGTCAATTTAGCACCATTTCTAATTTGTCTAATGACAGTCTCTTTAATATTCTGCTGGACCAACAAGTCTGAAGAAGGATTCTGACCCAAAATGTCAACTATCCACATCACCAGAGATGCTGCCTGACTTACTGAGATACTCCAGCACTATGTATCCCCACGATCAAAGGCCTTACCTGATTCGAGATTCACCTCTACCCCATTGCGGGCATTGGACTTTGTCTACATTTGGATAGCAGTAACAGGATCATGCCGAACATTTGGATAGCAGTAACAGGATCGGTCCGAGTCAGCATGGATTTACGAAGGGGAAATCATGCTTGACTAATCTTCTGGAATTTTTTGAAGATGTAACTAGGAAAATGGAGAAGGGAGAGCCAGTGGATGTAGTGTACCTGGACTTTCAGAAAGCATTTGATAAGGTCCCACATAGGAGATTAGTGGGCAAAATTAGGGCACATGGTATTGGGGGTAGAGTGCTGACATGGATAGAGAAGTGGTTGGCAGACAGGAAACAAAGAGTAGGGATTAACGGGTACCTTTCAGAATGGCAGGCAGTGACTAGTGGGGTACCGCAAGGCTCGGTGCTGGGACTGCAGCTATTTACAATATACATCAATGATTTGGATCAAGGGATTCAAAGTAACATGAGCAAATTTGCAGATGACACAAAGCTGGGTGGCAGTGTGAACTGTGAGGAGGATGCTATGAAAATGCAGAGTGACTTGGACAGGTTGGGGGAGTGGGCAGATGCATGGCAGATGAAGTTTAATGCGGATAAATGTGAGATTATCCACTTTGGTAGCAAAATCAGGAAGGCAGATTACTATCTAAATGGCGTCAAGATGGGAAAAGGGGAAGTACAACGGGATCTGGGGGTCCTTGTACATCAGTCTATGAAAGTAAGCATGCAGGTACAGCAGGCAGTGAAGAAAGCGAATGGCATGTTGGAAACATAGAAAATAGGTGCAGGAGTAGGCCATTCGGCCCTTCGAGCCCAATATGATCATGGCTGATCATCCAACTCAGTATCCTGTACCTGCCTTCTCTCCATACCCCCTGATCCCTTTAGCCACAAGGGCCACATCTAACTCCCTCTTAAATGAACTGGCCTCAACTACCTTCTGTGGCAGAGAATTCCACAGATTCACCACTCTGTGTGAAAAATGTTTTTCCCATCTCAGTCCTAAAAGATTTCCCCCTTATTCTTAAACTGTGACCCCTTGTTCTGGACTTCCCCAACATCGGGAACAATCTTCCTGCATCTAGCCTGTCCAACCCCTTAAGAATTTTGTAAGTTTCTATAAGATCCCCCCTCAATCTTCTAAATTCTAGCGAGTACAAGCCAAGCCTATCCAGTCTTTCTTCATATGAAAGTCCTGACATCCCAGGAATCAGTCTGGTGAACCTTCTCTGTACTCCCTCTGTCGCAAGAATGTCTTTCCTCAGATTTGGAGACCAAAACTGTACGCAATACTCCAGGTGTGGTCTCACCAAGACCCTGTACAACTGCAGTAGAACCTCCCTGCTCCTATACTCAAATTCCTTTGCTATGAATGCTAACATACCATTCGCTTTCTTCACTGCCTGTTGCACCTGCATGCCTACTTTCAATGACTGGTGTACCATGACACCCAGGTCTCTTTGCATATCCTCTTTTCCTAATCGGCCACCATTCAGATAATAGTCTACTTTCCTGTTTTTGCCACCAAAGTGGATAACCTCATGTGGCCTGCTCTCTGCTTGAAATGCTATGAAATTGAATTTGGTGGCCTGCACTCTGCTTGAAATGAAATTTCAAGGAATAGCCATGACTGAGCTGCCAGCCCACCAGCCCTGAGTGACTGAGCTGCCTGCCCACCAGGCCTGAGTGACTGAGCTGCCAGCCCACCAGGCCTGAGTGACTGAGCTGCCAGCCTACCAGGCCTGAGTGACTGAGCTGCCAGCCCACCAGGCCTGAGTGACTGAGCTGCCAGCCCACCAGGCCTGAGTGACTGAGCTGCCAGCCCACCAGGCCTGAGTGACTGAGCTGCCAGCCCACCAGGCCTGAGTGACTGAGCTACCAGGCCTGAGTGACTGAGCTGATAGCCCACCAGGCCTGAGTGACTGAGCTGCCAGCCCAAGAATCCATTTGGCCTACAATGTCCATACTAGCCCTCTGGAAACCAGTCCCTTCGGCCCACAACACCCATACTAGCGGTCCAGAATGCCCGCCCCCCACCGGCCACCAATATTGGAATTGGTGGAGAGGTGGAATATTGCATTGGGGGACTGGCCCTCTCGTGTGAACATGGGACCCAACGGGTCCCACTGAGTCTAGTATTAAATATAAATCAACTTGGTTAGAGGGAGTGTGGGTCTGGATTCACCCAGTTAATAACTCAGCCATGGACGGCTACAGTTCCCACATTTCAGAGAAAAATGCCAATTTTTGACCCACAGTGTCATGGACCCCAAGATGGAAATGGTCACAAAAGGCTATCTCACCCTCCACTTTCCCACATACCTACCGTGTCCTTTCATGTAGTAAGATCAAGAAATAATATTTACAGAAGATAAAGTCAGCCTTTCTTTCAATCAAACCATTTTATCTGAAAGAAAAACAGACATGCTGGTTTAAACCGATGATAGACACAGAAAGCTGGAGCAATTCAGCGGGCCAGGCAGCATCGCTGGCTGACAAAATGTCACCCAATCCTTCTCTCCAGAGATGCTGCCTGTCCCGTTGAGGTACTCCAGCTTTTCATGTTTTCTCATGATGTCCCACAAACAAGAACCAATCCCTACCTCTCCCTCCATCCCACCTATAGCAATGACACGCAATATTTTCCCTGCCTCACTGCACCAGTTCATAAGCAGCTCAAGGAGCAGAATTAGACCATTCGATCCATCTTGTACTCCGCCATTCAATCATGGCTGATCTATCTTTCCCTCTCAACCCAATTCTCCTCCCTTCTCCCCATAACCCCCAACACATGCACTAATCTATTTTCTAAACATTCATCCTTTTATTCTGAGGCTATGGCCTCATCTCTTTTCTAAACATACATCCTTTTATTGTGAGGCTATGGCCTCTGGTCCTAGACTCTATCACTAGTGGAAACATCCTCTCCACATTCCCTCTATCCAGGCCTTTCACTATTTGGTAAGCACGGACCATAGAGCTGCAGTTAAGCACTAGCGGTCACTGGTCATCCTACACATATTCCACTTTATCATTTTTATATGTCATTCTGCCCACAGTGGGAGGATATGCAAGTGTTGGTGAAGCGAAGGGGGGGGGAGGAGGAAATGAAGGTCACTCTCATAATTCCTCTTTAGTCTGCAGACCTATATAAACTGAAGCTGAAGTCAAGTTAGCATTGCAATTTATCTTGTCTTGTTATTTTGCTGAGCACTTTCAGCCTCATTGGAGCTCTCCATTAATGATCCTTGGCCCTTTGATTTGGTTTCACGGCAGTAACTGGAGTTTTATACCAGGGAGATCAGGGGGGATGAGCAGTTTACGATGTCAATGTCAAAACCAGAAATGCGGATCGCTCCTCGTTTTTCACACAGTGAACAATCTGTAGCTCCAATTGACCAGTGGAACTTTAAACACCTCATTGAGCTGTGCAATATATTTGTCTTCTGGTTATTGACTTGTCAGACTTGGTGTGATTCACACAAGGGAATGCAATAAAGCTGACATATTTCTATAAAAACCCTGGATATACAAGCTCATGAAGCTCAACGGCCCAATTTGTGCTTGTAGCTCATTCTTGGTCACTCTGTACAAAATCTCTGACCTTGGAGATTCAACTGGCTTGTTACCTGCAAACCCAGTGGATCTTTGTTTCTTGGCTAAATGGAGGATCAAGTAATCATGTTCATAAGTTATAGGAGCAGAATTAGTCAATTCGGCCCATCAAGTCTACTCCGCCATTCAATCATGGCTGATCTATCTTTTCCTCACAAACCCACTTAGTTTAGAGATACTCTCCTGCCTTCTCCCCATAACCCCTGGCACCCATACTAATCAAGAAACTGTCGATCTCAGCCTTAAAAATATCCAGTGACGGCCTCCACAGCCATCTGGGGCAATGAATTCCACTAATGCACAGTCTTTTGCCCATAATAGGACATTGAGAACCAGAGAACATAGGTCTAAGGTGGGGGGGAGGGGAGGGGAGGGGGGGGGGGGGGGGAAGGGGAAAGGTTTAATAGGAACCTGAGGGGTAACATTTTTTTTTTACACAAGCGGTGGTGGGTATATGGAACGAGCTGCCAGAGGAGGTAGTTGAGGCAAGTGCTATTGCAACATTTAAGACATATAAGAAACATTTAGACATGTACATGGATAGGACTGGTAGAGAGGGATATGAGTGAAACGCAGGCAGGGAAGAATAGTGTAGATGGGGAATGTTGGGCGACATGGGCAATTAGGGCCAAAAGGCACATTTCCACAACCCTGTTTGTTCGGACGCCCCTGTTTTAAGTGGAAACTATCCTTCTGACGTCTCTTTAAGATTTGTCAGTCTCCGAGTGACAAACAAAGAATGGTTATTCCAGGATGTTGCCAGGATTGGGGGGCTGAGCTATAGGGAGAGGTTGGGCAGGCTGGGATGTTATTCCTAGGCGCACAGGAGGTTGAGGGGTGAGGTGTAAATAAATGTGCATAAGATTATGAGGGGAATAGATAGGGTAAATGCACAATCTTATACCCAGAGTAGGGGAATCAATAAGTAAAGGTCAGTTTAAGTTGAGAGAGGAAAGTTTTAATAAGAATCTGATGGGCAGCTTTTTCACACAGAGGATGGCGAGTACATGGAACGAGCTTCCAGATGAGGCAGTTGAGGGAGGTGTTATAACAACATTTAAAATACACTAGACTAAGTGGGGTTGGGTCCCTGTCACACGGGAGGCCTGGTCCCCCAACGCAACCCGTTCTCCAAAACAATATTCCACCACTCACGCCTATCCCGCTCCCATCAAATCCACCCCTCTCTGTCCCCCTCTACTCCTCTCTATCCCACCTTGCCCATCACCCCAGACCCCTTCGACCCTCGTCGCTACCCACCTGCACTCCACCACCCCTCTACCCCACTCCCTCGCTCTTTCCTCCCCTCTCCCTCCCCCCCCCCTCTCTCCGTCTTCTCACCCCCACCCCCCCTCTGTGCTGTGGGCCGGGCTGCGGCACTCCCTCTCTCAATGTAACGGTGCGGTATGTTAGAGCCGTTCCCGATGTCCGCGCCCACGGGCAGGAGCCGCTGGAGTGCTGCCCGTCCTGGGACCCTCGTCAGCGGGTAGACAGCGGGGCTCGGCACTTCCCCCCCCCACCATCTCCCTCTACCACCCCATCTCCCTCCTCCCCATTTCCCTCATCCTCCTCCCCTCACTCCCATTCCCTGCCCCAGCACCTACCCAGGTCATAGAGCAGTGCCAGGGCCTGGTTCTCGTACTTTGCCCGGCCCTGGCTGTAGGCAGTCGAAGCAATCGCGGACCTGGGCCTCGATGGAGCCGGGCTCGCTGTGCAGGGGGCGGGGTGAAGGTGGCGGGCGGCCGAACCAGAGCTGCCCGCAGAGTAGGAAGCGGAGGCTGTGCTGCACGATGGCAGCGGCCGGGAGGCGCTGGTACACCATGACCCAGGCCCCGGGCTTGGGCACGACTCCAACCCTCAGCTCGGCCGCCACCTGGGCTCCAGTCCATGTCCCGACTTCATCTCCGGGCTCGTCCTTGGTTCCAGCCCAGGCCCAGTCCTCGGGCTCGTCCTTGGCTTCAGTCTGGGCCCAGTCCCCGGGCTTGGCCCGCGGCATCACCCTCCCCACCAGGTACTGCGCGGCCGCAGCTCCTCGGGCGGCGCCGCCATTCCTTCACCATGGCGACCTCCAGCCGATTGACAGCGGACGTGGCCCACCAGTGCAGCAATGGTGCCAGGAAGGGGCATCGCCATCCCTGCGACGGCCCTTCCCGACTGTCAGGAGAGGAGACCAATCTGCGTGGCGGCGACTGACAGCAATCTGCGCATGCTCGTTTTTTAACGATTTTTAAACCTTAATAACTTTTACAATATACCATCGATCGGAACGAATCTTGTTGTACTCGCAGCACAGGCGAACGATGAGTAGCGCTATCGTGTACCATTTTTGCACAAATAGAAAAACCACACAAACCGGAGGAGCACAAGATCAGAGTTTTAGTTATGTATAGATATAGATTTGGACAGGTACATGGATAGGATAGCTTTAGAGGGATGTGGGCAAAAAGCAGCCAGGTGGGACTGCTGTAGATGGGGCATCTTGTGAACTGTAACCACAATTCAGTATGTTTTAAGGTAGTAATGGGAAATTATAAGATTGAACCTAAGAGTCCAGGTCTTAAATTGGGAGCAGGTCTGGCTCCCATAGTATAGGATAGGAACTGGAGAAAGTACAGTAGATAGACACAAAATGGTGGACTAACTCAGCGGGCCAGGAAGCATCTCTGGAGAAAAGGAATAAGTGACGTTTTAGGATGAAACCCTTTTTCAGACTGAATACGGGTTTTGACCTGAAACGCCGCCTATTCCTTTATTCCAGAAATGCTGCCTGACCCACTGAGTTACTCCAGGATTTTGTGTCCATCTTTTGTGTAAACCAGCATTTGCAGTTCCTAGATTGGGAGCAGGTGCTAGAGTGAAAAACAACATCAGATAAGTGGGAGGTATTTGAAAGGGTAAAACTTAGGGCCGTTTTAAGGTTTCAGAATCATCCAAAAATTTGAGACGTAGAATAAAATTTGCTCTCACAGAATTTATGTGGAAAAATAGTAAATAGATAAACAGAAGATTTATTAATTTCCCTAATGGGTCCCTTGATGCAAGCACAGACAATGCAGCATTGTGTAATGAAAATCACGATATGGGACATTCTCTAGGAAGACAACCTAGAATATGTGGGTGACCTGTGATAAGAGCTCGGAGTCTGTATGTCCCTGCGATGAGCAAGAAGCAAAGAGTGCAAGATTGGGAAGATTGGCAAAGGGACGAGGCTTTGGTCAGGATAAAGCATACGTCAAATAAAGGAAATTGTTATCAAGTGAGTGCTTTGAGGTTCATAAAGAAAACAGGTGAGATCTTAAGAAATCACATAGTAAGCAAAAAAGGGAATCTGAAATGTTCCAGCGTAACAAAACTAAAGAGAACTCAAACATTTTAGATGTATATGAGAGGTAAGAGGAAAAATAAACTAAGTACTGGAGGGAATGGACAGGCATCATTTCAGAACAGGACCTTTTCTTCAGTCTAAAGTCCTGATCTGAATGTTGGCTGTTCATTCTCTCCACAGATACTGCCTGATCCACTGGTTTTTGATCAAGATTCTGGCATTTGCAGTTTCTTGTGTTTCCTTTGAGAGTATCGGATAGCTTGAGAATAAGACTCCTCAGGGACTTTAAAAAAGTTGTTGTGTGGAGCCATGTATGATGTCCTAATTGAATACTGCATCAATATTCATCAAGGAGAAGGATGCGGAGGATAGAAAGTTAGCAGAAATGGACGCTGATACTCACAAATATAAATGCATCAGCAAAGGGAAGTGTTAAATATGGTATATCAATGTAAATTAAAACGGACAAATACCTGGATCCTGGAGAAATTTATCCCAGTGTTTTAGGAAATAAAGAGATGGGTGGGGCTCTGATGGAGATTTCTGCATAATCTTTAGCCACAGTAGTGTAGTTAATGTTAACCCTCACCCATAATCAAGAAGGGCTGCAGGGAAGATGGGATTACCTTATGTGTAGGAAGGAACTGCAGATACTGGTTTAAACCAAAGATAGACACAAAATGCTGGAGTAACTCAGTGGGTCAGGCAGGTTTTCTGGAGAAAGGAAATAGGTAACATTTTGGGTTGGAACCTTTCTTTAGATCAGACTCGAAATATCACATATTCCTTTCCTCCAGAGATACTACAGCATTTTCTGTTCAAGAAGGAACTGCAGATGCTGGAAAATCGAAGGTAGACAAATGTCTACCTACAGCATTTCTGTTTACCAGTGGAGAAGATGATAGTCCACATTCTGATTCTGTTGGTTAATTCAGGACTTTTGCGTTTGACTTTGGTGGAAATGGTTCAATTTAGAAGTGCCCAAGCCAGTTTCTCAGTTTTAAACTATCAGCATTTATCAGGAAGAATTTCCTGTATATATATATATATATATATGCATTTGCCAGTCCTAGGAGTCTCTTTACATTCATTGAGCATCACTGCCTGTGGCACAGTGTTAGAGTCACTGTCTCATAATACTAGAGACGTGGGTTCAATCCTGACCTCGAGTGTCGTCTGTGTGGAGTTTGCACGTTCTCCCTGTGACCGCGTGGGGCTTCCTCCGGGGAGTGTCTCCCCCACATCGCAAAGGTGTGCGGTTTGGTGAATTGGCCTCTGTAAATTGACCTGTGTATGTGAGTGGCAGAATCTAAGGAGAATTGATGACAATATGGAGAGGATAAAGTTGGATTAGATTAGTATAAATGGGTGGTTGATGGTCAGACTGAGTGGGCTAAAGGGCCAGTTTCCTTACCATCACACTCCATGCTCTATCCTTGAATAGTTGTCAGGTAGTTTATTGATTTAAATTTTCAGCAAATCACTAAATGCATATGCAAGAGTCCAAATATCACATTTCTGTTTTTAAACAGATACGCTTGCTATCAATATAAAATTAATGATCAGAAAAATATCCTAAGCGCAAAACAATGATCAAAGCCGCTACTACATTATAAGAGCGATATAATGGGATAACATTATCCATTAATCGCCAAATGGGATAACATAAGACTAGTGTTAACGGCTGAACGATAAGTTCCACCAACACTTTGTGTTCAACTCAAGATTTCAACATCTGCAGTTTCTCATGTCTCCAGGTTCTTTGATGCAATTACTGAATGGGATGAATGGCCTCCTCTGTCATAAGCATCCACATGTAATTCAAGGTCATTGTTTTCTCAGCCAGTCGTAGGGCAGAAGCATGGATATCTCGGGTAATAAATATCTTATCTATAGGGCAACACAGTGGCGCAGCTGTAGAGTTGCTGCCTTACTGCATCAGTGACTCGGGTTCGATCCTGACTACAGGTGCTGTCTGTACGGAGTTTTACGTTCTCTCTGTGACCGCGTGGGTTTTCTCCGGGTGCTCCTGTTTCCTCCCAAACTCCAAAGATGTATAGGTTTGTAGGTTAATTGGCTTCAGTAAATTGTAAATTATCTCTAGTGTGCGGGGATCGCTGGTCGGCGTGGACTCCGTGGGCTGAAGGATCTATTTCTGCGCTGTATCTCTAAACTAAACTAAAATAAAGATAAATTTATTTAGTGAAACATGGATCTTTGACATTTTCTGCTCCAATATGGGATGGATGCCCAGCTGCTGAGCATTATCAAAGATGAGATCAATAGATGTATACACCCTCAGAAGAGTTGAGGATCAGGCAGGGATAGGAGGGATATGGATCACGTGCAGTCAGATGAGATTCGTTTATCTTGGCATCATGTTCAGCATGGACATTGTGGTTTGAAGGGCCGGTTCCTGTGCTGTACTGTTTTATGTTCTGTTCCGTGCAGTTTCTTGTGTCTCCATACTAATGCAGCTAGGTTGTTCTTTCAAATGCAATGTAAACTATGACTCTGGCTGTGCTTTCATTGATGTAAAAACCCAATGGTGTTAAGTTGGGAGCATTTTACCTGAAACTCAAGTATTATTGATCCATTGGGTGGCTGGGATGCGCTGCCAGGGTTGGTGTGGAGGTGGATACAATAGTGGCGTTTAAGAGGCTTTTAGACAGGCACGAAATAAACAAAATGCTGGAATAATGCAGCAGATCAGGCAACATCTGTGGGAAATGGCAATAGGTGACATTTCGGGTTGAGATCCTTCTACAGTCTGAAGAAGGGTCTCGACCCAAAACATCACCTCTTCCTTTTCTCCAGAGATGCTGCCTGACCCGCTGATTTACTCCAGCATTTTGTGTCCATCTTCGGTGTAAACCAGCATCTGCAGTTCTTTCCTACACTTTTGGACAGGCAGGAAACTGAATGATATGGGTTATGTGCAGGTAGAGGAGAATAGTCTAGCTTGGCATCATGTTCTGCTCATACATTGTGGGCTGAAGCACCTGATCCTGTACTGTTCCCAGTTTAATATGAAAGGGACACAAACATCAGCCATGATCTCATTCAATGGCGATTGTGCCTGGGGAATGTATATGGCCTACTCTTACTCCTCACGTTTAATTGATCATTCTGTATCACTGTCATAAAGATTCTCCTGTAGCAGGCACCACTGCAGGGAAATCCATTATTGTATATTAATTATACTCACAAAACAGGAAATTGATTCTTGGAATTTTAAAATCACAATAAATCAGGTTCAGTGTGCCAGTACTGTATTTGTGCTTCAAATTGATGTTTTCCGAAACAAATAAATGTTCCTTGAACGTCTGCAACATATTAAAATCATTCTCAAATCTGCGTATGTCATTTTGATGAAAATAAGCGTAATCACTGTTGAATTTCAATGCGTGAGAGCACTCGAAATTCGATGAAAGATATATTACTGAGGCCCCGCCTCCAAACCGCACCTTCCCATCCAACCCTCAAAATAAAGAAATCAGCATTATTTTACCTCCACTTTTAAGTACTGACGTCGCTGGCTGCACTGTTCCTGACAGCTCTGTACTGTTCTCGCTTTGGCCAGGGGTCGGGCAAAAATAACACCCAGCTCATCCCTCCAAATGAAACAAAAACCTGCTGCACGTTTACAGAACATTAGGGTTATTTCTGGAAACTCCCATTAATTCTGTTGCAAAACGGAAGCTTTATAAAAAAAATCAAATAAATTCTGCCATATGACAACAATCTCCACCCCAGCCAGCTTACCCGCACATCACAATACAAAATTGCTTTCAACGTCCTCTAACCCAGCACCTGTGATGTGGATCACGCCGCTGCTCTCCCCAATACAATAATTCCAGATCTTTAGAACACACACTTCACCCCCCCCCCCCCCCCCCGGCTCATCTGAACACACAATCTCTTACAACAGATCACGAAGGTCTGCCCCAGTAATTGTCGAGAGTGACATTAGCTCATGCAAAGCGCTGACATTATCTCATGCAGAACTCACGCCTGTGATGAAAATGTCAACGCGACCCCACCTCCCTGCACACAGGTGGAGATTCCCCGCAGGAGACTCTCTCCCTCGCCCTCCTTGCAATGCTCCCAGCCTCTCCTCCGGTATCCCCACACACTTACCCGCCGCTCCACAATCCGCACACGTCTGGTTGCACGGAATTGCCTGGAGGTCTTGCAAAACCCTTCTGTTCCTCTCGACCGCCATGCTACCAAAATAGCTGGAAAGGGACCCGGTCTTCTGTCTCTCGCTGTCAAGATAAGGCGAGCTCTGGTTTCCCTATTTTTAAGTGAAATTCACAATCAGGAATTTTACAAAACAAAACAAAAAACCTACCCCGCCTAAGATTGCATCATCTGCCACTTCTCTGTTTATTCTTTGCACAGATAGATGAAAGGGCAGGATGGTGAGGGGACTGCTGCCGCACTGCAAACTTGCTCTCTCCTTCTAAATTGCAACTTGTTCCGCATTCCTGCGCCGGTGAGGAAAGTAGGCGTAACCTTCCCTCGCCAGAGATACACCCACAAGCGCTCCAACCCGCCCTCTGGTGGTATCTCCACCCGCAACCCCAATTATTAGCTTGAGATGAAGTCACTTTCTACAATCCTTTGTGTGCTCCCAATCCTGCATTCGATTTCTTACTCCCAACTCCAAGCCTCTTGGTTGGGAGTATTTAGCTTGGGCAGTGGTATGAAAGCAGACCTCAACTAGGCACTACACGAGAGTCACCACGTTTCTGGCGCTGACAAAGTTACGATAGATTAATTGAACAGTTTTATCTTCTACTTGCAGTGGCGAACCAGGCCTGCCGTCGCATGTGTGAGCAGGCGCCCCCCCCACTGGGTCTCCCCTTCGATCTTGGCGGCTCCTCTGCCTGGTCCCCTTCGTTCTTGGTGGACCCCACTAGGTACCTCTTGGCGGCACGGGTGCATCTATGCTCTCGTTCTCGATGGAGATTTCTCTCATTTCAAGTAACCCCTGCATTCCCACCCTAGCGTCCTACTAGTTCCACTGTTCGCATCTCTGTATCCCTTTGTTATCACCTCTTCCCTAGCCAACAATGGGCTATAATGGGCTCCACACTTCCTTAGCCAATTGTTGCTGGCCCTGATTTATTCAAGTCGTTTCCTACCTCCAGTTCCCCTCCCCTGTTTACTTTCATTCTGAAGAAAGGTTCCAGCCCAAAATGTCACCTGTTCCTTTTCTCCAGAGATGCTGCCTGACCTGTTGAGTTACTCCAGAACTTTGTGTCTACCCTTGGTTGCTGAGATGGGGCTGGGAAGAGTTGTCCCCTGAGAAACAGGCGCTATACTCTCGAGCTCAGAAGAAATGAGAGGCCATCACGCTGAAACAAACATTCTTAAAGGGGCTTGAGAAGAAGGGATAATATTTCCCTTGGTTGATATCAACACCACCCAGGCCACACTCTCATTTCATTCCTGCCATCGGGAAGAAGGTATAGGAGCCTCTTCCCTACAACCATCAGGCTATTAAATACTATAACCTCCTACTAATCTGTGACCAATTCTGAACATACAAATGACTTGAGGGCTTAGATTTTGTCTTTGCACTATTATTGTTTGTTATTTTATATACTGAACTTTTCTGCTGTTTGGTATGGTGTTTACAAATTACTATGTTTACATATCTTGTGCTGCTGCAAGTAAGAATTTAATTGTTCCTTTTCAAGATGATTATAAAATACTCTTGACTTGACTTGAGAATTGCGAGGCAAGTTTTTTACACAGTGGAAGATCAATAGATGTTTTGGACATTAAGAGAATCAAGTGATATGGGATTAGTGCGGGCAATTGTTGGTGATGTAAAAGATATCAGCTATGACTATCAGCTATCTGACTATCAGATAGCTGATAAAAGATATCAGCTATCAACTATGCACCCATGATTGTGGCCTAGCTATTAGAGCTGCGCCAGAGACGCAGGTTCGATCCTGACTTTGGGTGTGGTCTATGTGGAATTTGCACGTTCTCCCAGTGACCGTGTGGATTTCCTCCAGTGGAGTTGTCTCCCATATCTCCAAAAAGAGGTGCACTCAATTATATAAAGACATGGAGAGACTACATTTAAAGTACTGTATGAAGTTTTGATGTCTTACATAAGAAAGGATGTACTGGGCATAAAGGCAGTGCAATAGAGATTCAATGCCAGAATGATCTCTTGGATGGTGAGATCTTACGAGGAGAAAGAATGGTCAAGTTTTGCTTCTTGCGAATGAAAGGTGTGTTCTGTTAAGGCGGTTCAAGCACCTGGTGCCTTTTTTTTTTTTTTTTTTTTTTTTTTTTAATTTTTATTTATTAGAAGTACATTACATCACAGCCACATACATTAATACTCGTCATTTATATCTTCTTACAATTAATGTACTCCCTTTATTTTTTTTTTTTACGCTAAAGAAAGAAAAGATTGAAAGAGAGAAGAAAGTGAAGGAAAAAGTGCAAGTGTAGAAAAGTGTAGAAAATGTAACAACAAAAAAAAAAAAGGACGAGGACCCTATGAAAGCGAAATTAAAAACAAAAAAAAAAAAAGAGTTAAGAAATAGGCCCTAAGAAAAGAAGAGAGAGAGAGAAAAAAAAAGAAAAACAAATGGTTTTTTTTGAGCATCACGTAAATAGGACATACCAACTCTTCAACTATCATCCCCCCTTACCCGACCTCAATTTTTTATTTTTTTAAAGTACTTTTGCACCCTATGTTTGTAATAATTCTATAAATGCAGACCACGTCAGGTGGAAGTGATCTGGTTTACCTGCTAGGAGGAGTCTTATCTCTTCAAGGTGTAGTGTTTCAAACATATTTGAAATCCACATATTTATAGTTGGTATTGGAGCCTTCTTCCAAAATTTTAGAATTAGCTTTTTTCCAGTTATTAACCCATAATCCATTAATTTCTTTTGAAACACATTTAGTTCTGGATCATCTTCCGTTATTCCGAAGATAATCCATTCTGCTTTGGGTATCAGTCTTGTTTTAAATAACTTTGTAAAGATTTCAAAAATTTCATTCCAAAATTTTTGAATTTTTATACAGAAGACAAATGAGTGCGCTATAGTTGCTTCTTGGGATTGACATTTATCACAAATAGATGATACGTTTGGGAAAATTTTATGAATTTTAGTTTTCGAATAATATAATCTATGTAAAATTTTAAATTGTATTAAAGTGTGTCTTACATTAATCGAGCATTTATGTACTTTTAATAAGTATTCATTCCAACTTTCCTTTGAAATTTTAATAGCTAACTCTTGTTCCCAGTCTCTTCTGATACCCTCCGTAGATGGTATTTGTACATTTAAGATAATATTGTACAAATATGATATTAAGTTTGCTGATTCCGCTTTTGTCTGCATTGCCTCGTCCAGTACATCTGCTGGGTTATTATGATGATCTTTTATATATTTTTTCAAATAGTCGCTTATTTGAAAGTATTTAAAATATTGATTATTTCCGAGTTTATATTTTATTTGTAATTGTTGAAATAAAAGTAATTTTCCAGTTTCATACAAGTCACCAAGCGTTTTAATTCCTAGTCTATCCCATTGTGTATAAGCTTTATCTATAATAGAAGGACTAAACGAAGGGTTATTGACTATAGGTAATAAAAGTGATAAGTTTCTTAATTTTAAATTTTGTTTTATTTGTTTCCAAATACGGATTGTACTATGAATAATTGGGTTCTTATTATAGTTTATGTTATTCAATTTCATTGGAGAGAGGAGGATCGCTCCAATGTTTCTAGAGGAGCAATCCTCTTTCTCCATTACAATCCAGTCTACTTGCTGGGCGGAGTTATCCATCAGTTGAATCATGTTTTTAATATTTACTGACCAATAATAATACATAAAATTGGGTAGTGCTAGACCCCCCAATACTTTAGATTTATTCAGATGGGTTTTTTGTATTCTATGTGATTTATAGTCCCATATAAAATTAGTGATATCTGAGTCGAGTTTTTTAAAAAACTTCTTAGGTAAGTATATAGGAATTGATTGAAATAGGTATAAAATTTGTGGTAAAAAGATCATTTTTATTGCGTTTATTCGGCCTATTAAAGACATCGGAAGCGTTTTCCAGAATTTAATTAATGTATTCAGTTTATTAAGTAGGGGGTCAAAATTTGCCCTGAGCATACCTTGATATGCTCTGGTAATTTCGATTCCCAAATATTTAAATTTTTCTGTAGCTATTTTAAAAGGGAATTTTAAAAGATGTGTTGAATCTTTCGGTTTTATTGACATAATTTCACTTTTATTCCAATTTATTCTATATCCAGAAAAAGATCCGAAGTCTTCAATTAAATTTAATATATTTGGTATAGTGATTTGAGGTTTTGTAATATACAATAATATATCATCCGCGTATAAAGATATTTTATTATATGAGTCTTTAGTATTATATCCATGAATATCAGGGTGTATTCTAATTTTTTCTGCTAGCGGTTCAATAATGAGAGCAAACAGCTGTGGTGATAATGAGCATCCTTGTCTATTTCCCCTTGATAGTTGAAATTTCGAGGATAATATGTTATTAGTAAGTATTCTAGCTGTAGGTTTGTTATATAGTAACTTAATCCATAAAATAAAATTCTCTCCCAGTTGAAATTTTTGTAATACTTTATCCATATAATTCCATTCTACTTGATCAAATGCTTTTTCAGCATCCAGCGAAATAATTGATAATTCTTGATCTTCAGATTTGTGTGAGTGCATTATGTTGAGTAGACGTCTCATATTATTAGAAGAGTATCTCTTAGGGATAAACCCTGTCTGATCTGGGTTTATTAATTTACTAATGTATTTACTTAATCTTCTGGCAAATGTTTTCGCTAATATTTTTTGATCTGTGTTTAACAATGCTATAGCTCTATACAATGCTAAAGTTCTTGGATACCTGTAATCTTCCAAAGTTAGAGCTGAAGGAACAAGAGGAACTGGGTGCACAAATCTCAATTAAGGAATTAGAAGATACAATAAACTCACTAAAAAATGGAAAAACACCAGGCCCTGATGGATTTACTAATGAATTTTATAAAAACTTTTATGAAAAAATAATACCAAGATTACAAAAAATGTACCAATACGCTTTTAAAAAACGAATACTACCTGATACATTAGCGGAATCAACGATTACATTAATACCTAAGAAAAATAAGGATTTAGAAGATCCTGGCTCATATAGAGCTATAGCACCTGGTGCCTTTAACTTGTTATTTACCAGTTCTGCTTTTGAGGTGCACTGAGGTAAACTGAAAATGAGAAGCAGCATGAGAAAAATGTCATTTAAAATTACTGCAGTTCACCACTTGTTGAGTGCCAGAATGCATCTCATAATTCTTCCACAGAACACATCAAGTGACTGTAATGGTAATGGTTAGTGTGTGAGATATGATTTCAATATCATGACGCATTCTGTGTCCAATCTGATGCTGGAACTGAGCATCACCATGGTGACATTTCTGGAAGGAATTCGGATGGGGGTTTGATTGGTAACCACTTGAGCTTGAGCTTGAAATATTATCCCTTCTTCTCAAGCCCCTTTAAGAACTTGTAATACAAACAGTCAAGAGTCAAGAGTGTTTTATTGTCATATGTCCCAGATAGAACAATGAAATTCTTACTTGCTGCAGCACACAGAATATGTAAACATAGTATGATATGATAAATGAGAGAGAGAAAAGAAACGTCAATGTGTATAAATACACATACTCACAATATATATATATATATATACTCAAACAAAATAGTGCAATAATAATAATAATAATAGTTGATTGTAGTTCAGAGCTTATATGAGGTTGTAGTGTTTAATAGTCTGATGGCTGTAGGGAAGAAGCTGTTCCTGAACCTGTACGTTACAGTTTTCAGGCTCCTGTACCTTCTTCCCAATGGCACTGGTGAAATGAGTGGGAGGCCAGGATGGTGTGGGTCTCTGATGATGCTGTCTGCCATTTTGAGGCAGTGACTCCGATAAATCCCTTCGATGTTGGGGAGGTCAGAGCCGGTGATGGACTGGGCAGTGTTCACAACTTTTTGCAGTCTTTTCTGCTCCTGGACGTTCAAGATGCCGAACCAGGCCATGATGCAACCAGTCAAGATGCTCTGTACTGTACACCTGTAGAAGTTCAAAATAATCCTCTTTAACACACCGAATCTCCTTAATCTTCTCAGGAAGTGCTGATGTG
Organism: Malacoraja senta; assembly: GCA_038087875.1. Classification (NCBI taxonomy): domain Eukaryota; kingdom Metazoa; phylum Chordata; class Chondrichthyes; order Rajiformes; family Rajidae; genus Malacoraja; species Malacoraja senta. Next base: position 46,103 of record JAXLNO010000650.1, read on the forward strand.
TTGTCCTTATAATTGCATCAGTGTGCTGGGTCCAGGAAAGATCTTCAGAAATATGCACGCCCAGGGATTTAAAGTTTTTGACTCTCTCCACCATTGTCCTGTTGACATAAACAGGATTGTGGGTCCTCATCCTTCCACTTCCAAAGTCCACAATCAGTTCTTTGGTTTTACTGATATTGAGAGGCAGGTTGTTGTGCTGGCACCATTTGATCAATCGGTCGATCTCACTTCTATACTCTGACTCATCGCCATCTGTAATTCGTCCCACAACAGTGGTGTCGTCGGCGAATTTGACGATGGAGTTCACACTATGTCCGGCTACACAGTCATGAGTATAGAGTGAGTAGAGCAGGGGGCTGAGCACACAGCCTTGAGGTGCTCCTGCACTGATTGTTAATGAATATGAAGTATTTCTGCCAATTCGAACAGACTGTGGTCTGTGGATGAGGAAGTCGAGGATCCAATTGCAGAGGGAAGCTCAGAGATCCAGTTCCATGAGCTTGGTAACCAGCTTTTAAAAAAAATCAAAAATATTTATTCAAACATTAAAATAGTATTTACAACACATTAAAACAAAACAAAACAGAACCCACCACCACAGTACAAGGCTAAACAAATATACCAGTGAGAGGTTGAAAATGTCCACAAAAACACCAGCCATTTGGTCTGCACAGGTTTTGAGAACTCGACCGAGTATGCCATCAGGTCCAGGCGCTTTCCGAGGATTCACCACGCTGAAGGGTCTTCTGACGTTGGCCTCTGTGACAGTGACTGTAATACCATCAGGGCGTATGGGGGCTCAGGAAGGCACATCAGGTGTTCTCCCTATCAAGGCATGCATAGAACGCATTGAGCTCTTCAGGGAGTGATGCTTCGCTGTCGCTTGAGCTGCCTCCTGATTTCACCTTTTAGGAGGTGATGGCATTCGAACCCTGCCACAGTCGCCGAACATCCACCCCATCTTCCAGCTTTGAGCGGAAGTCCGTTTTGGCCTTTTTGATGGCCTTGTCAAGGTAGTATCTGGACTTCTTATAGACCTCTGTGTCACCAGACCTGAATGCCCGGGATCTGGTCTTCAGAAAAATGCGGATCTCCTGGTTCATCCAAGGCTTCTGGTTAGGAAACTCTCGGAAGGTTTTTGTAGGAACACAGTCCTCCACACATTTCCATATGAAGTCTGTAACGACTGGCGTATTCATTCAGGTCCGTTGCCGAGTCCTTGAACATTGTCCAGTCTACTGACTCCGTGCAGTTTTGTAGTTGTAGTCAGAGAAGCAGATGAATTTTCCCATTGTAAATAAAACAAATAGGTTGAAAAACTACTGAATAACAGAACATAGAACAGTGCAGCACAAGAACAGGCTCTTCTGCCCACAATGCCTGTGTTGAACATGATACCAAGACCATCACTTATCTCCTTGTACATAACCCAGAATTCTCCATTCCTTGCATATCCATGTGCCTATCCAAAAGTATTTAAAATGCCACGAATGTACCTGCTTCAACCACCACCCCTGGCAGCGTGTTACAAGCACATACCATCTTTTGTGTAAAAACCTTGCCCCGCACATCTCCTTTAAACTTTGCCACTCTCACCTTGGAGAGGGTATTGGAGCAGATTTGAAGCAGCTTCATAAGAAGCCCTGCAGCTGGCTTTTCCAGGGCAAATAGTTGTGGGCATGATTCTGAAAGGTAAACCAAAACCCCCCAACAAATCTCCCTTCAGGCTCCTTTGTTCTAAAGGAAGGCACCTCAATCCAGAGGGGCCTGCCTCAAAGCTAAACTCCCATTAACCGTGAAGATTTGTGCCGACTGGAAATGGCATTGTTAGAGTGGATGCCTAACTCTTACGAAAGGATGCAAGGCGACATTTCTTTACATAGAAGGTGGCGAGTGCCTGGAATGCGCTGGCAGGGGTGCTGGTGAAGGCAGATACGACAGTGGCGTTTAAGAGGCTTTTAGATAGGCACATGGATATGGAGGGATATGGATCACGTGCAGGCAGAGGAGATTGATTTATCTTGGCAGCATGTTCGGCACAGACATTATGGGCCAAAGGGACTATTCCTGTTTTGTACTATTCTATGTTCTTCAGACCTGGCGACATCCCCATGTTTCCTCTGCACCCATAGTCAATGCTACCTCATCATTCCTGTAGTGACTTAACAGGTGTTTTATGCAGTTCTAAAATAACCTCCCCACTCCTGTAGTAGATGCCTCAGTCTCCAGGCACAGCGGATGTCCTCAGGGGAATATTACCAACTGACGCACTGAAACTTAGTGCAGCCAACATGAAGTCTCGGTGGGGGAGGACAACAGTGTTAGGTCCTTGAGGGGCTGAATCTCGTGGGGAGACCCCTCAAACCAGAGAAGGAATATCACCCCAGGTGGCCAAATGAGTTGCAGGGGTTTTGGTTAAAGACAGGTGCTAGCACTGCTGAGTAATGGCAGTAGCATAGTGGCGCAGCTGAATAGTTGCTGCCTTACAGCGCCAGAGACCCGGGTTTGATCCTGACTATGGGTGCTGCCTGTACAGAGTTTGTACGTTCTCCCTGTGACCTGGTGGGTTTGCTCCAGGTGCTCCAGTCTCCTCCTACATTCCAAACACATGCAGGTTTGTAGATTTTACTTCGGAGTCACGTGAGTGACTACGTGAAGAACCCGTCAGGGCGCATGCGCGACATATCGTCTAACGCATTGCGCATCGACAGGCGGGGAGGAGCGTTCCCCGCAGCTAAAGCTTAAAACCAGAGACCTACAGGTAAGTACTTACTCTGAGGTCGTTTGGAGTGTCTTTCTGTGCTGCAGGAAGAACCACCATGGACAAGACTCGCACAAAGTCCAAACGGGCCGCTCAAAAACTGTCTGAGGAGGACCGCGAGAGCACGGGGAGCCAGCAGCGGCCGACTGCAGCATCGCTATCTATGCGATCAGCGGTCCCTGTGCCGGCACCTGTGCAGTCTGGGTCGCCACAGGCTGACAGGAACGCCAAACGGAAGCGGACACGCACATGGACTCCGAAGTATCGGGCCATGAGCAAACGCCGCCGGCAGACAGCGACAGCGGTCGCATATCCCGTCTGGAGCGGCTAGTGGAGCAATTGCTCCACCGTGACAAACTCCGGGAGAAGGAGTCACGTCACTACGGGCCTCCTAGGACTCCCATGGCAGCACCTTTTTCAGGGCTGCACAATGCATCTCCCTCGACAGAGGGGAGCATTGGGAGTCATTTCTGGGCTGACTCCGAACAAGGGTTGGCTGAAGATACTTCAAGTGTGCTGGGGGTGCCAGAAGATAAGATGCTGGGAATGGTAACGAAGTTTGCGGTGTCTCCACAGTCAGGGCAGCCGCTGCAACCAGAACTAGCAGCCAGCATTGACTACCTTTCCTTCCATCAACTACAGGAACAGGCGCTCAATGAAACCACTGCAAAATACGTGGCACCAGGGAACTGTATCTCACTCAATGTTCCAGCAGTGAATACCTCCATCTGGGGACATATTGGTGCAGGTATAAGTGCACAGGAGGTGCAGATGCAGAAGATCCTCAAACTTCTAGCTTCAGGGATTACAGCATTTGCCCGGTTGGTGGATGACTCGGAAATGACAGAGGCTCAGCAAGATGCTCTGGCGCTATCCGGATGCTATCACAACAAGAGAAGTTGGATGGTCAAGCTGAACTTAAGAGGCTATATACTAAAGGTGTAATTGAGAGATCTCAACATGACTCTCTAGAATTTGTGTCAAACATTTTCACAAAAAAGAAAAAGGATGGTGGGTGTTGCATCATCATCGATTTGACAAAACTGAACACATTTGTGCAGTATACTCATTTCAAAATGGAAACCTTTGTCACGGCCAAACAATTGATTTCCGAAGGCTACTTAATGGCATGCATCGATTTAAAGATGCATACTATTCGGTGCCTATACACAAGGATCACCGCCGATATCTGAAGTTTAACTGGATGGGGTAGCTTTGGCAGTACAAAGCACTTCCTAATGGGTTAACCTCAGCCCCCAGACTGTTCACCAAATTACTGAAACCAGCTCTGGCGTTTCTTCGGAAACAAAAACATTATCATGGCCTAACTAGATGACATACTAATCGTGGGTAAAACCTACAAATTAGCCAAAACAGCTATTACAGTTACCATATGGCGGGGATTCGACCACCATTCTGTGGGATCTCACCCCTTGGTTTCCAAATTAATGAGGGGTATATTCAACTCCAATCCCCCTAGGGCAAGATACTCTCACATTTGGGATGTGAGTATTGTTTTGACGTTGCTTCGGGGTTGGTTACCAGCAACGTCCCTGTCCCTGGAGAAACTTACCCTTAAATTGGTAATGCTGATGGCACTGGTCTCGGCCCAGCGGGTGCAATCTTTACACAAATTACGACTGGACTCGATGGCCAAAGGGACGAATGGTATAACTTTTTATATCCAAGAATTGGTAAAACAAAACAGGCCTGGGTCATCCGGCCTTAAACTAGAGTTTCGAGCATACCCTACAGATGTTTGCCTATGCGTCATGACACATCTGTTACTATATGTTGAGCTAACAGCTAAAGTAAGAGGCCAAGAATTGGCACTATTAGTGAGCCACAAAAGACCTCACAATAGGGTATCGGTCCATACTATATCTACTGTAGATGGCTTCGACAGGTTTTGGGGGCTGCAGGGGTGGATACTGATATTTTCAAATCTCATTCCACCAGGGCTGCAGCCACATCGGCAGCACGGCAGATGGAGATTCCAATGGATCACATCCTGGGTACGGCAGGACGGTCCAGGGAGAAGACCTTTCAAGAATTTTATAATAAGCCAGTTGCCAAACCTGTGACTTTTGCAGACACTATTTTGAGTTCTGTTTTATAATACACCCCGAAGGACAGGGGTCATTATTATAATTTGTGTTAATAAATCACTCATTGTTTCTTTTTAACAATTGATTCGTGTCTGCATTTGTTAACATACTTCCTCCTCAGTCTACGACAGCAGGGTGTGAAGCATGGACTCGTTTCGTGGCATGAACTCACAGAGCTTTAAAATCTTCACGTAGTCACTCACGTGACTCCGAAGTAAAATAGTAAGATTAAATGAGAACTTACCAGTTTGAAGTTTGATCTTTATTTTATGAGGAGTTACGTTGAGGGATTATGTGCCCTCCACGCCCACCCTCTATTATAAAGGTCAGCTGGTATTATGGTTCTCTTATCTTACTATGTTAATTCGACTACCGTATCTGTGATTTCACACCACTGCTTTGAAGATTGTCGCGCATGCGCCCTGACGGGTTCTTCACGTAATCCCTCAACGTAACTCCTCATAAAATAAAGATTAAACTTCAAACTGGTAAGTTCTCGTTTAATCTTGCTATTAATTGGCTTCTGTAAACTGTCCCTAGGGTGTGGGATAGAACTAATGTATGGGTAATCGATGGTCGGCATGGACTCGGTGGGCCGTAGGGCCTGTTTCCATGCTGTATATCTAAAACTAAACTAGCAATATTCAAAATATAAACACAAAGAATGTATGAAGTGTTTTTAAACATTTTTTTTTTGTATTGAATTTAATAATTCCTGTTCTCTCTTTAGGAGCTCTAGTTTTTGGTTCACTTGACAGTGGAAACATCAAATCCTTTTATTATCCTTATTTGGGCTTTTAGCCCTGCAGCCTTTATTGAGCATCGGGTGAAAAAGCAGACACAATATGCCCCCTTCTGGTTAACACAAATATTCTGCCAAAGATAGACACAAGTGCCGGAGTAATTCAACAGTTTGGGTGGGCAGCATCGCTGGAGAAAAAGGATGGGTGACGTTTCAGGTCAAGACGCCTGAAGAGGGGTCCAGACCCGAAAACCCACGCATCCTGTTTCCTCAGAGATGCTGCATGACCTGCTGAGTTACTCCAGCATTTTGTGTACAAACCAGCATCTGCAGTTCCTTGTTTCTACAAGTATTTTGCCGGAGGCTGAAAGACCGCAAGAGGCCTGTTTATACTTCAGTGTTAACACCACAGTCTGGCAGAATGTCAAGTCTGCCGCTTAATTCTGTTAAATGCACCATCTATTTTATCCTCTATTTTTGTGACCTTTTAGGTCATTATTTAGAGATGAACTAATTATTAGCTATGCATAAATCCTACAGATTACTTCCAGATTTACTTAAACTCTTAAATTTAATTATTCAGTTGCCATGGTGGGATTTGGCCTCCAGGTCAACCACCCAGATCTCTAATCTCCTATTTTGACTACCATGTACCATGCTAATTAATAGTTCTGAACAAATACTGGTCAAAAAAAGGCAAGATGTTAATCAAGCAAAAGTAGCAAGTTTAGCTTGGTTTAGTTCATTTTTGTTTAGTTTAGAGATACAGCGTGGAAACGGGCTCCTCAGTCCACCGATTCCGCGCATTACCAGCGATCCCTGCACACTAACTCTATCCTACACACACTAGGGCAGGGCTCTTGCTTAACTTTCTTTCCCAGTTGCCAGCCGGGCAACCTTGGCAGCTTTTTAGGTTGCCAAATGACAGTTTAGGTGGTCATTTAAGATGGCTTGCATGACGCGTGCGATAATGTGCTCGGACGAAGTGCGTAGTTACCAGTCGGAATTATACTCAATGAAGTATTCACATATTATTTCTGCTTCAAATAAAGTCACAAACTAAACATATTCACCAATCAAGACATGATATATCCCACAATGACATGCAGCAAAATTATAAGACAGTATCTCAACTCTTTTTACACATTGCAATTAATGCAATTTCTATTAGTACTTTCCACTTCCAAACTAAAATGTGGTTGAATTATTCAGCGTATGATCAACCTATGTCAATAAATCCTGGACCATGGTAACATATATGCTTAACCATGCACACTACAGATTGATGCAAGCATGTTTTCTGTGAAGGAACAAAAATTACCATAACATGGCCATAGCATGGGTCGTTATTGCTATTGGTACAGAAACACTCTCGCTTCCCACATAATTTATCCACAACAAAATATACAGGTTGCAAGGAAATTTCTATAGGCATTTTATGATAACAGGTGTTAAAACCGACTATACCCATCTGATAGGTTAAACATTACACTAACTGACAAGAGATGGCCAAAGGACATAACTGCAGCAAATGTTCTTTTGGTAATATATTTAAAGATGTCAAGACGCCACATTACCAGACATTCAAATTAGATGTACGTGTTGTGAACAGCAATGAAGGTACCCAGTTTGTAAGCACCAGATTAAACATTTTCTATTGATAAACGCTGTTTCCATCATTCCCACTTCAGAATTAAGGTTAAAATATCAACTGAAATATCTCCTGACCAAATTTGTGATGTATATGATCGACTGTAGAAGTAAAACCTGGATAAATCCAACGTATAGTTGTGAATGTTGCTCATTAAATAACTACAGTACTGATACTCCATATTAAGAGCATTGATTTGCGTTAAAATGAATTCTGTAATAACGTGTCAACGGCAGCAGTGACAATCGAACACTGCGGTTTTAATGTTTCACGTGTTCACAATATAATTAATCCATCTTTATGGACTAAAACAAATAATAACATTGGGAATTAAAACACATTTGATTGCATTCCGTTATCAAACATAGTCAATGTTCGCTCTGAAGACATTTCCAGCACAATAGGGTCAGTGAGTGGGGTGTGTGTGAATCAGTGCGGGTGGATAGATGGCGGGGGTGGGGGGTTAGAAGGCAGTCGGTGCAGAATGGATGGATTGAGGCAGGTGAATTAGTATGTGTTGGTTGGAGTAGGTAAAATTGTGAGGGGAAAGCACCGGGGATGTCAGTGGTGTTGAATGGGGGGGTTCAGTACGGGATGGATGGGGGTAGACAAAAGTGCTGGAGAAACTCAGCAGGTGAGGCAGCATCTATGGAGCGAAGGAAATAGGCAACGTTTTGGGTCGAGACCCTTCTTCAGACTGTTCCCCCCATTCTTCTTGAATGGGAGGATCAGTACAGAATGGATGGGGGGGGGGAGATCAGCGCAGGATGAATGGGAGGAGGTGGGTCAGTACAGTGTGGATCATAGGGTCTGTGCAGGATGAATGGGAGATCACTACAGGATGAATGAGGGGAAGGTGCAGGGTAAATGGAGGGTGGGTCAGTACGGGATGAATGCGTGGATTAGTACAGGATGGATGGGGGATCAGTACAGGATGGATGGAGGAGAAGTGCAGGATGGATGGGAAGGGGGGTAAGTACAGGATGAATTGGGGACCAGTGTAGGATGGATGGGGGGTGGCAGGAGAATCAATGCGAGGTGGATAGGGTGATCAGATCAGGATGAATAGATGGGGGGGTGTAGATGTGGAGGGGAGCATAGGGGATGTCAGTGAGGACTGAATAGAGGCGGGAATGGGGATCAGTGTGGGATGGAGAGGAGGGGTCCCAGGATAAGGGAGGGGGGGTGGAGGGGGTGTACAAGAGAGAGAGAGAGAGAGAGAGAGAGGGGGGGGCGAGGTGGGGAGGAAGGAAGGTCAGCGCTTCTCGGACAACATCGCCCCGCTGCCTTGGCCGTTGGGATTTCCTCGCCACCGCCTCCCTCCTCCGCCAGCCAACAGCAAGGTGCGGGGCCGGGCGGTGCAGCTCAAAGATCCTATAGCTATAGGATCTTTGGTGCAGCTGCTTCAGAAGGGTCGGAGCGAATGACAGGCCCCGCACAGAGGCAGCAGCGGCTGCGACAGCGGCTCCATCTCCTCCCAGATAGCGGCCACTGCTTGCAAATCCGCTAACGGTGCTTTCAAAACAAAGCCTCCCTCCCTGCCTCGGCGTCCTCCCTCCCTCCTTCCTGCCTCGGCGTGCGGGAGGGTTTGTTTTGAAAGTGCCGTTAGCGGATTTGCAAGCAGCGGCCCTTATCAGGGCAGGCAGGGTGCGGGAGGAGGAGGAGATGGAGCCGCTATTGCGGCCGCTGCTGCCGCTGTGCGGGGCCCGTCATTCGCTCCGACCCTTCGTCACACCGCATCTAGTATCTGCCCCGCACGACAGCCATCGCCGACACGAAACGTTGCGTTCCTTTTCTTCAGAGATGCTGCCTGACCAGTGGAGTTACTCCAGTTTTTTGTGTCTATCTTCGGTATAAACCAAGTTGCCAACCCTTGCAAAATGACTCGCCGTTTAGGTTGCCCGGCGGCACTTTGGATGGTCAGTGGCACCCGGGCAACCGCTAATTTCGAGCCCTGTAGGGACAATTTACAACTTTACAAATCCAATTGGCCTACAAACCTATACGTCTTTGGAGTGTGGGGGGAAATCGTGGCTCCCAGAGAAAACCCACGCAAGTTACAAAGAGATTGTATAAACTCTGTTCAGCACCCATAGTCAGGATATGGGTGCTAACCAGGGAGTTACGGAGGGAACGGTCTCTGCGGAAAGCAGAAAGAGGAGGAGATGGGATATTTCCACCCTGGGAAATAGGTTCTAACTGTAGGAAATAGGTTCTAACTGTCCTCCCTATTTATGCCTCTCATAATTGTATATACTGCTATCAGGTCTTCCCTCCACCTCTGGCATTCCAGAGAAAACAATTCAAGTCTGTCCAACCTCTTCTCATAGCTAATACTCTCTAATCCAGATATCATTTTGGTCAACCTTTCCTGCACACTTTCCATAGTTTCCATACCCTTCCTGTAATGGGGTGACCAGAATTGCATGCAATACTCCAAATATGGCCTAACCAAAAGATAGATACAAAGTACAGGAGTAACTCCAGGCAGCATCTCTGGAGAAAAAGGATGGATGACATTTCAGGTCGGGACCCTTCTTCAGGCTGCAGAAGTAATTTATTTTGGCATCATATTCGGCACAGACATTGAGGGCTAAAGGGCCTGTTCCTGAGCTGCACTGTTCTATGTTCAATCGTTTTATCTGAGTTAGAATCTGCTGTCTAAGCACATGCACAGGGGTCACTGAAACTGAGAAAGGGATAGGTGGCAAAAGGTTCCTGAGATAAACTGCAGTACTTTATCACAACCAAAGGGGGAAACAGAGCTCAATTCAGAGAAGCTGATCATTCTGTCTGAAGAAGGGTTTCGGCCCGAAACGTTGCCTATTTCCTTCGCTCCATAGATGCTGCTGCACCCGCTGAGTTTCTCCAGCATTTTTGTGTACCTTCGATTTTCCAGCATCTGCAGTTCCTTCTTTAACATTCTGTCTCACGTTGCTCTGTTATACACCAAAGAAATGTGTTAACAAATCCTGTCATTGTTTGACCACAGTTGCAGGAAAAAAGAACTAGTTTATTTTCACTTCCCACATTTCGTTAGACTGTGCCTGGTAGTTCTACAAAAACTTCACAGACCTTACGAGAATGACTTGCACTTACATAGCAACTCTATCAGAGTAACACTTCCCAAGAGTATCTTCAAAAAAAGAACAGACACTTAGCCACATATAAAATGGGATTAGATAAATGGGTGCTGGAGACTATTCAGCCCATTGAATCTATGCCAACATGGAACCATCCCATTAATTTGCATTGTAACTTGTTCTCTTCATATTTCCTTCCCATCAACATGGTGGCATAGTTGGTATGCAGTAAACTAGGTTAGAGGAGGTGAACCTCTGCCTCACTTGGAAGGACTGTTCAGGATGGCACTGACTTGTATAAAGCATTTCAAACTCATGGATTCCGCAGCCTCAGGGGGGTACTTCAGGACTGTCATCACTTGTAGGCTACACCATTACATCGATGACCCCATAGACGTCCCTGGCCAGGAACTGCCCCGAAAGCAGTGGACAACCCTCAACCGCTTGAGGACAGGCATCGGACGCTATGGAGTAGCGATGAAGAGGTGGGGGCTCGTGGACAGCGCCTCCTGTGAGTGTGGGGACCCAACACAGACAGTGGAGCACATAGTCACCAGTTGCCCCAAACACCGGCCACCGAATGGTGAACGAGGTCTGATTGACCTGGACGATGACACGTTGACCTGGCTCGCCTCAACGTAGCTGCAGGTCTAAAAGACACACGACAGAAGAAGACGTGAGGTGAGAAAATAAGAAATAGCTCATCTACTCGGGCCAAGATCGGACTTTTCAGAGACTAGGAAGTTGCAAGCTGGCAGGCGACTCTTGTGGCGACTCTCTGCGTGGCGTTCGAGAAGAAGATGTATTGCACGCATCTACAGTATGGTTTCACGGGATAGTATGCAGAACAAGATTTTCACTGTAGGATGGAACTGCAGATGTTGGTTTATACGGAAGATGGACACAAATTGCTGGAGTAACTCAGCGGGCCAGGCAGCATCTCTGGAGAAAAGGAATAGGTGACGTTTTGGGTCGGAACCCTTCTTCAGACTGTCACATTATAAAGCTTTTCACTGTGTCTTTGTTTTGTTTAGTTTAGTTTATCACAACGAGTACCGCGGTACAAATGAAAAGCTTTTGTTGTGTGCTATCCAGTCAGCAGAAGGACAATACATGATTACAATTGAGCCATTCGCGGTGCAAAAGAAATGTTGCTGTAGGAGTAGAGATTTATGAGCGTGGAGCGAATGTAATACGAGTTTGTAGATCTGCTTCTGTGACTAGCACACAAATAGTCGCATGTGTTGGCGCCATCTGCACATGACTATAAACTCATGGCCGTCCAAAGGTGGGGTGTGTTGGGTGCGCTCGCACCCCCCTTTTTTTCCCAGAAAGAAGAAAATCCCGAGAAAAAATAAAATTGCAGCGCAATCAGCGTTTACCCAAAACTTTGGTTCCGGCCGCTGGATGATTTTGGGGGGGCGGGGGGGGGGAATGCGACCATCCGTGCCTGCGCAGTTGGGGGAAGCAGGCACGGATGGTCGCATTCCTCCCCCCCCCCAAAAAGAAAGAGGGGGAGGGAAGGGAGGGGGAGAGAGAGAGATGAGAGGGAGGGGAGAGAGATGGGGAGGGAGAGAGAGGTGGAGGGGAGAGGGTAAGGGGGGTTATCTTTAGTGAGATTGCAAAATTAAGGAACGTTTTAGAGCTATTCTATTTTCTTCTCCATATGAACAATATCAAATAATAGGGAGGCTGCATGGCAGTTGGGTCACGACCCATGACCCATACTGTTGCCCTGCAACGCCAACTGGAGTACACGCGGTGAACTGCAGGTAAGCAATTACCATGGATTCCAGTGTAGCGGGCCCGTCTGCTGTCCCAGCATCCAGACTCCACGCTGACTGGTTCCACACTCGCAGACCCCGAGCCGTCTAACCCCGCGGCCGGGGGTGGGGAGGAGGTCGGTGGGGGTGTACCGATGGGTAGGTGGAGGGACCAGACTGTCCACAACTCTGCTGCAGCTGAGGGGCACGTTGCCAGGTTTTTGTCCCCATGGTCCTCAATTCCCCTACCCTGGGCAAAAGACTCTGTGCATCTACCCGATCTATTCTTCTAATGATTTTGTATACCTCTATAAGATTTCCCCTCATCCTCCTGCACTCCATGGAATAGAGTCCCAACCTACTCAACCTCTCCCTATAGCTCACACCATCTAGACCTGGCAACATCCTCATACATCTTCTCTGTACTCTTTCCAGTTTGATATTTTTCCTATAACATGGTGCCCGGAACTGAACACAATATTCTAAATGCGGTCTCACCAACGTCTTATACAACTGCAACATGACCTCCCAACTTCTAAACTCAATACTCTGACTGATGAAGGCCAAGGTGCCAAAATACTTTTTGACTACCTGATGTACCTGCGACTTGACATTCAAGGAACCATGCAACCATCAACCATTCCTCTGCCCACCTGGCCAATTGATCTAGATCCTGCTGCAATCTTTCACAACCATCTTCACTATCTGTAAAACCACTCACTTTTGTATCATCAGCAAACTTGCTAATCCTGCCCTGTTCTGTGACGTTTCAGAGTGCTGGAGTAACTCAGTGGGCCAGGCTGAGTATAGAAGTTGAGAGGTCATGTTGCGGTTGCATAAGAAGTTGGGGAGGCCGCATTTAGAGTATTGTGTTCAGTTCTGGGCACCATGTTATAGGAAAGATGTCATCAAACTGGAAAGGGTACAGTGAAGATTTACGAGGATGTTGCCAGGACTAGAGGGCCAGAGCTATAGGGAGAGGTTGAGTAGGCTGGGAATCTATTTCATGGAGCACAGGAGGATGAGGGATGGTCTAATAGAGGTGTATAAAATCATGATTTGAATAGATCAGGTTGAGTCTTTTGCCCAGCATAGGTGAATCGAGGAGCAGAGAACATAAGTTTAAGGTGAAGGGGAAAAGATTTAATAGGAATCTGAGGGGTATATTTTTCACAGAAAGGGTGGTAGGTGTATGGAATAAGCTGCCAAAGCAGGTAATTGAGGCAGGGACTATCGCAATGTTTAAGAAACAGTTAGACAGATATATGGATCAAACGTGGGCAGGTGGGACTAGTGCAGATGGGACATGCTGGGCCGAAGGGCCTGTTTCCACACTGTATCACTCTATGACTCTATCTATCTTTCCCTCTCAAACCCATTTTCTCCTGCATTCTCCCCATTACGTCTGACACCCGTATCAATCAAGAATCTATCAATTTCCTCCTGAAAAATGTCCATTGACTCGGCCTCCGCAGCTGTCTGTGGCAATTAATTCCACAGTTCACCACCCTCTGACTGAAGAAATTCCTGCTCATCTCCTTCCTAAAGGAACATCTTTTAATTCTGAGACTGTGGCCACTGGTCCTAGACTCTCCCACTAGTTGAAACATGCTCTCCACGTCCATTCAATCCAGGCTTTTTACCAGGCTGGGACAGACTGCAACAGCTTCACACCATGTCCCAAAGTTCGTGTCCTGTCCTGCATCACCCAAGGCAGCAGAAACATTATAGGAGAGGGCAAGCACCGTCACAAAGTAGCTCAGGATGGTTTTGGTAACATTCAGGAATGTCTATACATGTCATATTATGAATATTACTGAAGAAGGGTCTTGACCCGAAATATAATCTATACCTTTTCTCCAGATATGTTGCCTGACCCGCTGAGTTACTCCAGCACTCTATGAAATGTCACCTATCCATATTCTCCAGAGATGCTGCCTGACCCACTGAGTTACTCCAGCACTTTGTGTCTATTTTCCCTTCACCCATCTGCCCAAGCCCACCCTCCCCCCCTTCTCTGCGATGTTCCTTTCCACCCATAAACCTCACTCTGCCTTTACATTTCACTCCTCTTTCAAATCTGCTCTACTTATCTACGTGCATTTTTCTTCTTACCTTTTTCGTCAGTGATGCAGTGTGGAAACAGGCCCTTCAGCCCAACTTGCCCACACCGAACAACATGTCCCATCTACACTAGTCCCACTCACACGAGTTTGGCCCATATCCGTCTAAACCTGTCCTATCCATGTACGTGTCCAAATGTCTCTTAAACATTAGGATAGTCCCAGCCTTAACGACCTCCTCTGGCAGCTCGTTCCATACACCCACCACCCTTTGTGTGAAAAAGCTAACTCTCAGATTCCTGTTAATTTCTCAAATATTGGTCATAAATTTGGTGCAAAAATGCTCCAAAATAAGGCTCAGAATGCATCAGAGAGCATCTAAAACCGCAGAGCCAAAAGTCCCTCGAAGACCGCGGCATCGAGGGACTTCACGCTTCACGCTCGTGATGTGCACAGCGCGCACATTATTTCACATTAAAATGTTTGTAATCCTGTCATGCCACCCCCCTTTTTGAAAAGCTTCGTATGGGCCTGAAACTAAATGAAAGATTCTACAATTTGGATGAGAAAGCACACGGTGAGTATGGAGATGACACTAAACGTTGCAGCAGGTTTGCAGATGACAGTGCAACGTTGCAGCAAGTTTGCAGATGACAGTGTAACGTTGCCGCAGGTTTGCAAACGACACTGTAACGTTGCATTAGTTTAATGTGGAGGTTGCCGGAACCTGGAGCTGATGGAGATAAAGTGCTGGAATAAGTCAGCGGGCCGAGCGGCGTCTGTGGGGATCGATGGACGTGGAGGAAGACCCAGCCGGCTGCTGCCAGTGAAGCTGATTCACGATGGAAATGTTTATATCTGAGACGGGGAGCAGAATCTGACGCGCGGGCGGGCGGGCGGTGCGAGGCCTTGAACCGGAGCCACGGCGTCGCCCGGCAACGGCGGCGGGAGGGAGGGGGGAGGGAGGGAGGGAGGGAGGGAGGGAGGGCGCGGGCACGTCACCGCGATAACGTCAGGTGGCCTGCGTCACGGGGTCCGACGTCATCACGCTCTGCGACGCCCCGACGTCATCGCCAAGATGTCGACTGCTATGAACTTCGGCGGCAAGAGGTTCAGCCCGCAGCCGCCAGAGCGCGGCTCCTTCCCTCTCGACCACCTGGGTAGGCGGTCGTTGGATTGGACGTACAGGGCAGCGTCTGGGATGTCCCCTCCCTCGTATATCTCTCCCCCACCCTTCCTCCCCCTCCCCGTCTTCTCCCACTCCCCCCCTCTCTCTCTCTCTCTCTCTCTCTCTCTCTCTCTCCCCCTCCCTCTCTCTCTTCCCCCTCTCTCCCTACCATCTCCATCCCGTCCCTCATCTCTTCCGTTCTCATCTCCTGTTTCCTCCCCATTTTCATCCTCGGTCTCCTACACTCCAATAATAACACCCCCTCTAGTGGTCTTGATACATTTTTTCAGTTCTGACCTGAAATGTCACAAAATGCTGGAGTAACTCATCAGGTTACGTAGCCAGGGCACTCATCAACAGACCACACAGTCTGTTCGAATTGACAAAAACACTTCTTCCTCAATAACAATCAGTACGGGAGCACCTCAAGGCTGTGTGCTCAGCCCCCTGCTCTATACTCACTAATGCATAGTGCAAACTCCATCTTCAAGTTCACCAATGACACCACCGTTGTTGGACGAATTACAGATGGTGATGAGTCAGAGTATGGAATTGAGATTAATTAACTGACCAAATGTTGCCAGCACAACAACCTTGCTCTCAATGTTAGTAAGACCAAGGAACTGATTGTGGACTTTGGAAGAGGAAGGCTAAGGACCCACAAACCTGTCCATATTGACGGGACGATGGTGGAGAGAGTAAAAAGTTTCAAATTCCTGGGCGTGCATATTTCAGAAGATCTTTCCTAGACCCAGCACACTGATTCGGTATGTCAGAGAGGATTCTATAGAACTTCTCCCAGGTGTACAGTGCAGTGCATATTGACTGGTTGCATCATGGCCTGGTTCGGCAACTTGAATGCCCAGGAGCAAAGAAGACTGCAAAATGTTGTGAACACTGCCCAGTCCACAACGGGTTCTGACTTCCCCACAATCGAAGGGATTTACTAGAGTCGCTGCCTCAAAAAGACAGCCAGCATCATCAGAGACCCACACCACCCTGGCCACAAACCCATTTTACCCCTGCCATCGGGAAGGTACAGAAGCCTGAAAACTAACGTCCAGGTTCAGGAACAGCTTCTTCCCTTCAGCCATCAGACTATTAAACACTTCAACCTCAAATAGGCTCTGAACTACATAGACTATTATTGTTATTATTGCACTATTATTGTTTGTTTTTTATGTGTGTGTGTGTGTGTGTGTGTATATATATATATATATATATATATATATACACACAAAAAAACACTCTTGACCCGAAATGTTACCTATCCGTGTTCTCCAGAGATGTTGCCTGTCCTGCTGAGCTACTCCAGCACTTTGTGACTGAACATCTTTAATACCTGATGCTTTAACCAAACGTATTTCTCGCAATTTTGCAGGTGAATGCAAAGAATTTAAAGAGATATTTATGAGTTGTCTTAAGGAGAGTAAGTTTGACAGCTCTTTGTGCAGAGAACAATCCATGGACTATTTGAAATGCAGAATGGACAGGTATAGTAATGCAACCTTAGTGAAAGTTACTTGATTTTATCAAACCATAAATAATTTAGCACATGTGATTACAAAAATATATAAACACAATACAGAAACATTCTGAGGGACAGGATTAATCTATAGAGGTAGTCCATTAGGCTTCCATTCTGATATTTTTGTGTTTTTTAATTCTCCATAAATTAGAAATTAACAATTTTAGTGAGAGTCGATTAACAGTAATGTTTATTTCTTGTCTTCTGTGTAGATACAATGGTTCATTGTCAGAATGTCCCACATCCAATGCTTAATTTTGGTTACATTGTTGCTTTAGGATGGAAAAAAAAACTAGAGGGCATGGCTTTAAGGTGAGATGGACAAAGTTTAAATGCGAGTTTTTTCTTAACAGACAATGGTATCTGCTTGATTGCTGTGGGGAGATTACAAAGTCATAAATCTATTCAACACAGAAAATTGCCTCATCAAACCAGTGCTGCTTGCTTGCGCCTGGTCCATATCCCTCCAAATTTTCTGTATCCAAGCACCTATCTTTTAAATGTCATAATTGTACATGCCTTTAGATTTCCTTAGTTTACTTTACTTTAAAGATACAGCGCGGAAACAGGGTGTTCGGCCCACCGAGTCCGCGCCAACCAACGATTCCTGTTAAATAATACACGTTACACACTAGGGACAATATACAATTTTTACCGAAGCCAATTAACCTACAAACCAAGACAATAGATGCAGGCAATAGGTGCAGGAGTAGGCCATTCAGTCCATCGAGCTAGAACCGCCATTCAATGTGATCATGGCTGATTAGTTCCCTGTTCGTGCTTTCTCCCCACATCCCCTGACTCTGCTATCTTTAAGAGCTCTATCTAACTCTTGAAAGCATCCAGAGAACCGGCCTGAGACAGAGAATGTATTGACTTCGTACAGACAGCACCCTTAGTCAGGATTGAATCCGCGTCTCTAGCGCTGTAAGGCTGCAACTCTACCGCTGCACCACCGTGCCGCCTTCTGGCAGTTTATTTCATTTACGCACAATCCCTGTGTGGAAAAAGTTGCCCCTTGGGTCCCTTTCCTTCTCACCTTAAACCTAGGCCTTCTGGTTTTGGACATGCCTACCCTGGAGTTGAACGTTTGATTTTGTTTTCTTGTCCAGACAGTTGATGACCAAAGAGCCTCTGCAAAAACTGGGCTTCAAAGATCTTGTGGATGATAAGTCAGCAGAACTGCATCAGCAGACAGATACATAACTGGAGCATAGACTATTATATCTACAAATTGAACTAAAGATGGGGCTTCTTCCATAGCAATTCTGTATATATTGTAAAATATGGTTCTGTACAATAAACGAGCGATTAAAGAGTTTAAAAAAATAATAATAGTTTGTCTCATTTTAATCATTGTATCATTATAAAATCATATAGCACGGAGCAGGTCCTTCTGCCCAACTTGTCCATGATGCCCCATCTACAATAGTCCCACCTGCCTGTGTTTAGCTTGTATTCCTTGAAACCTTCCCTAACCAAGTGCCTCTCCAAATGGCATTTAAATGTTATAGTATCTGCCTCAACTATCCCCTCTAGGTTGCTCATATACCCACCACCATTATCTTTTCTATGTATTTATTTCTTAAACCCCTGCCATTAGTATCATCCATTGTAACTTATTGATTAGACATCTTCCCTGGTAGAGTATTTGGATATGGAATAAGCTGCAATATAGAACAGTACAGCACAGGTCCTTTGGCCCACAGGGTTTATGCTGAACATGACGCCAATTTTGTTTGCCTGCATATGATCCATATCCCTCCATTCCTATATAAAAGCCTATTGAATGCCACCATCAACCCTGGCAGCGTGTTCCAGTCATCCACTATGTTAAAAAAAACTTGCCCTGCACATCTCCTTTAACCTTTCTCCCCCTGACCTTAAAGCTATGTCCTGTGATATTTAACATTTTCTTCCAGGGAAAAAGGTTCTGACTTTACCTTATCAATGCTTTTCACAACTTCCACTACCCTCTAATGCAGACAGCATTCTGCTAAACCACTTCTGCACACTCCATAGCCTTCACACCCATTGTCATCAGGGTTCTGAATGGTACTTTCATAAGCTAGGGTATACTGTCTGATTCACCTTTACCTCATTACAGACATTGGACTGCCTATGTCACTGATGTGCTACAATGCTGAGAACTATATTCTGCACTCTACTCCTTTGCTCTATCGTACTTGAGTTTGATTTGAGTGCATTTGTGAATAGTGTTATCAGATCTATTTCATAAGTTCTAGGAGCAGAATTAGGCCATTCGGCCCATCAAGTCCACTCCGCCATTCAATCATGGCTGAACTATCTTTCCCTCTTAATCCCATTCCCCTGCCTTCTCCCCATAACCCCAGACACCCGTGCTAATCAAGAATGGATGAAATGCAGAGCAATATGCCTGAATTTGGCCCATATTGTTCCAAAGTTTTCCTTTTCACTTACCTGCCAAACGTCTTTTAAACATTCATTGTATCTAACTCCATCACTTCCTCTGGCAACTCATTCCATATAATCACCACCCTCTGAAAAACCTGCCCCGTTTTCCCCTTTCACCTTAACCCTACGGTTTTAGATAAACCCTTCCTGGAGAAAAAATATATCTATGCCCCTCATGGTTTTTATATCTCTCTGTAAGATCACCCTTTATCCTCCTTCACCCCAGGGAAAACAAGAGTCACGTCAAGAGAGTTTTATTGTCACGTGTCCCAGATAGGACAATGAAATTCTTGCTTGCTGCAGCACAACAGAGTATGTAAACAATACAGAACAAGAGATAAAAGTTCAGTGTGTCTATATACCATAGACCATATATATACACACAATAAATAAACAGATAAAGTGCAATAGGCAGTTATTGTTCAGAGTTTGTTTGATGGTGAGTTTAATAGTCTGATGGCTGTGTTCCTGAACCTGGATGTTCCAGATTTCAAGCTCCTGTACCTTCTTCCCGATGCAACGGAGAGATGAGTGTGGCCAGGATGGTCTGGGTCTTTGATGATGTTGGCAGCCTTTTTGAGGCAGTGACTGCGATAGATCCCTTTGATGGTGGGGAGGTCAGAGCTGATGATGGACTGGGCAGTGATCACAACTTTCTGCAATCTTTTCCGCTCCTGGACGTTGGTTACCGAACCAAGCCATGATGCAACCAGTCAGTATGCTCTGCACAGTGCACCTGTAGAAGCTAGAGAGAGTCCTCCTTGACATACCGACTCTCCGTAATCTTCTCAGGAAGTAGAGGCGCTGATGTGCCTTCTTTATGATTGCATCAGTGTGCTGGGACCAGGAACACCCCCTGCCTATCTAGTCTCTCCTATTAACTTGGGTCCTGGCGACGTCCTTGTGAATCTTTCCTGCACCTTCTCCAGCTAATAGTGAGGCTCTGGATTTGGATCAACCCATAGTTTGATGTCTGGCCATACTTGTTATTATCTGGATCGGAGATGCAAGTTGAACGGGATGGTTGGGGTGGTGGGAACGGCAGGTTTTGGGACAAGTTGCTGCAGGTGCTCAGTGCCCAGGAGACGTATGCGGAGGTGGTCGCCCAGGCCTGAGCCTGCTTAGATTCTAAGATCGAATGAGATCGGGCATTTTCAAGCTAGTACTTCACCTTTCACAAGAAGAGGGTGGGGAAGGTATGAGCTGGAAAAATTGAAGCAGTGGGTGTGAAATCAATGTGGACCAAAACACAACACTTCGCTCTACGTATACAGCAATCACTTTCACTCGCACAAATTAACGACAATTTTGAACTTCTTGTCTTTGCGTGCAATATTTTGTAGATCCCCACCCATATTTTTGTCACACCTATCACATTTTTCCTCTGTGTCCCTAAATATAAACCAGTCCAACTTGCTTTTATCATTGAAGTAAATTTACAATTTCCATTGCATTGAAGGAGGTGTGGATAGAGAGGGCTGTTCCCACCACCCTACCCTCCCCATTTGCAAAACTAGGCCATATGTGGTCTGGTTTCTCACTCTTCAGATCTTTAAGTTCATCTGTTGGTTTAGTGTTTATCTGAACAGTGGGACCTTTTGGCATTCAGTTCCAGTCAAAGGAACGTGACTGAAAGCTGACAAATCACCTGGGGCTGGTTATCTTCACCCAGGGAAGTGAAAGTATCCTGGAATCAGGGTGGAAGGGTCTCGACCTGAAACGTCCATCAGGCTTGTTTTAACGCTGCAAGAAGAAAAGACTTTAATAAGAGCATTTGAGAGCATTGGGCCTCTACTTGCTGGAGTTTAGAAGGTTGAGGTGGGACCTCATTAAAACTTATAGAATAATGAAAGGCATAGATAGAGTGGATGTGGAAAGGATATTTCCACTGTTCGGAGAGTCTAGGACCAGAGGTCATAGCCTCAGAATTAAAGGGTGCACTTTTAGAATGGAGGTGTGGAGGAACTTCTTTAGTCAGAGGGTAGTTAATCTGTAGGGCTGTTGAGGCCAAATCAGTGGATATTTTTAAGGCAGAGATAGATACATTCTTGATTAGTATGGGCGTCAAGGGTTATGGGGAGAAGGCAGGATATAAGGAAGCAGAGATCAGCCTTGATTTAATGGCGGAGTAGGCTCAATGGGCCGAATTGCCTAATTCTACTCCTAGAACGTGGGAACTTGTGAACTGTACAAAGAACTTTTGAAAATTTGTTGGCACCATAAATCTGGCGACTATTTGTGTACTGCCTGGTGAAGTCTGCTGTTTTAATTTTACCAGATTGTATGCAAAAACAATTAATTTCATTGTACCTAGGTGCATGTGACAATAAAGTATAATTGAATCATTGCATTGAATCATTGAGCAATGCTACCTGTAACTCCAGATTTGTCTCCCTGATCATGCTGCAAGACACATTTCTTCGTACGACCATAAGCTATCTTTTTTCCATATACTGGCGGCCACATTTGCGCAGCTTGTAGAACCGTTGCCTCACTGCGCCAGAGACCCGGTCTGTATGGAGTTTGCATGCTCTCCCTGTGACTGCCTGGGTTTCCTCCAAGTGCTCTGGTTTCCTTCCACATTCCAAAGACATGCAGGTTTATAGGTTAATTGGTTTCTGTAAATTGTCCCTAGTGTGTAGGAGAATGGTAGAATCTGTGGGCGATTGAAAAGGAAATGGAGAGAATAAAGTTGGATTAGATTAGTGCAGTATTAGTGTAAATTAGTTTTTGATGGTCAGCGTGGATTCGAGGGGCCAAAGGGCCATTTCCATGCTGTATCACAATACAGCAATATTGATGAAAATAAAAGAGAAGATATACACAAAAAGCTGAAGTAACTCAGCGGGACAAGCAGCATCTCTGGAGAGAAGGAATGGGTGATGTTTCGGGTCGAGACCCTTCTTCCTTGACGAGAATAAATTGGCTCCACATGCAATGCACGTGATGTAATGACCTTATTGATTGGGTTCCACATTGATTGGAGTCCATTGGTATATTGAAAGGTATAATCAACTTGAGTCCCTTTTTCTATGTCAGAAAACGTGTCTCACAGTTTTCTGATACAAAAGTGTTTGCTCGCGACAAAAAAGATGCAATCATATCGGGTTATTTGAATGAGTGACAGTGGGTTGCAAGGTAATGTGAAACCACATCATCAGGTGAATGTTTACTGCTTGGTTATTACAGTGTAACTGGTATCACCGCAAGGTTATAGCACAGAAGGAGGCCATTCAGTCCATCATGTCAATGCCGGATTTCTACCAGTCACTGAAAATCTATCCATTGGCTCTTAGTTTAGTTTGGTTTATCGTTACATATACTGACCGATGTAAAGTGAAATTTAGTTTAGTTTAGTTTTGAGATACAGTGCGGAAACAGCCAGCATCTAGATTCCGACTATCTGCTGCATGAGAAGTTTTTCCTCATTTCATTCTTAATTCTCATCTTTATTTTGTACATGTGACATCTCCATCAAAAGGTACATCCTCCCACCATCCAGTCCAATCTCCAATCTCATGAACCTCCCCAATATTTTCACATATTTTATATAATACGGTGACCAGAAATGAACTGAGAAAGTCCAGCTGAGACTGGTCCAATGTATTACAAAGGTCTAGTATGATTTTCTTATTTTTGTACATATATGTCTCTATTGATTGAGCCCTGAATTGTGCATGCCTTATCAACTATTCTTTCAAGATGTCTGACTTTTGGTTATTCTCATGTGTACCGAGGTGCAGGGAAAAGCGTTTGTTCTGTGCTAACCAATCAGCTGAAATACATTACATGATTACAACCGAGTAGTCCACAGTATACAGATACAGGATAAAGGAAATAGTGCAAATAACATTTAGTGCCAGATAAAGCCAGTGAAGTCCAATCAAAGATAGTCTGAGGGTCTCCAATGAGGTAGAAAGTAGTTCTATACTAGGATTTTTTTCCCTCTTTCTTATTTTTGCATACAAATTCCTTTCACCATATCTCTCCCTCTCCCACCCTCTCTGTAAGATCATAAGGTCATAAGTGATGGCAGTAGAATTAGGCCATTCGGCCCATCAAGTCTACGTCATTCAATCATGGCTGATCTATCTCTCCCTCCTAACCCCATTCCCCTGTCTTCTCCCCATAACCTCTGACACTTGCACTAATCAAGAATCTATCTATCTTTGCCTTAAAAATATCAACTGACTTGGCCTCTACAGCCTTCCGTGGCAAATAATTCCACAGATTCATCACCCTCTGACTAAAGAAATTTCTCCTCAACACCTTCCTAAAATAATGTCCTTTAATTCTGAGGCTATGACCTCTAGTCCTA
Source organism: Malacoraja senta (assembly GCA_038087875.1). NCBI lineage: Eukaryota > Metazoa > Chordata > Chondrichthyes > Rajiformes > Rajidae > Malacoraja > Malacoraja senta. Next base: position 69,724 of record JAXLNO010000650.1, read on the forward strand.
GACTCTTCCACTAGTGGAAACATCCTCTCCACATCCACTCTATCCAAGCCTTTCATTATTCTGTATATTTCATGAGGTTCCCCCTCATTCTTCTCGACTTTGAGTCCTGAAAAGCGCTATATAAATAAAATCTATTATTATTATTATTATTAAACTCCAGTGAGTACAGGCCCAGTGCCAACAAACGCTCATAGGTTAACCTACTCATTCCTGGTATCGTTCTTGTAAACCTCTGGACCCTCTCCAGCGCCAACACATCCTTGCTCAGATATGGTGCTCACAATTGCTCACAATATTTCAAATGTAGCCTTACCAGCACCTTATAGAGCCTCAGTATTACATCCCTGTTTTTGTACACAAGCCCTCTTGAAATAAATGCTAGTATTGAGTTTGCTTTCTTTACTATCAATTTGACTAGCAGATTAACTTTTTGGGAATCCTTTACCAGCACTCCCAAGTCCCTTTGCACCTCCGATTTCTGGATTCTCTCCCCATTTAGAAATAGTCTACCCTTTTATTCCTACCACCAAAATGCATGACTCCACACTTTGCCACACTTTCTTCCATCTGCCACTTCTCTGCCCACTCTCCCATCCTGTCCAGGTTCTTCTGCAGAGTCCCTGCTTTCTCTACACTACCTGCTCATCCACCTATTTTCGTATCATCTGCAAACTTGGCCCCAAAGCCTTCAACCCACTCGTCCAAATCATTCATATACAACATGAAGAGTTGTGGAGCCAGCACCGATCCCTGCGGAACTCCGCTAGTCACTGGCAGCCAAGCAGAAAAAGCCCCCTTTATTGCCACTCTGTGTCTTATGCCATCCAGCCAACCAGCTATCTATGCTAGTATCTGCCCTTTGATACCGTGGGCTCTCATCTTCTTTAGCAGCTTCTCATGTGACACCTTATTAAAGGCTTTCTGAGCTAAGAAAAGCTAAAACTAACCTGCTCTCTGTTCTTCCCCAGTTCTGGAGAAGAGGTTAGAATCCTGCTCGCCCCTCCACAGATGTTGCCTGACCTGCTGAACATTTCCAGAATGTTAGATTTTTCTGCATTTACTTAACGACTAAACACCCCCTGAAGGGTTTAGGATTCAAAGATTTCCTCGATATTCAATCAGTGAGGGTTGTTGTGAGGCTAGACAGAAACATTATTTCCCAGGGTGGAATAATCAAGAACTAGAGGTCAAATGTTAAGGTGAGAGAGAAAAAGTTTAAAGGAGAAAGTTTTGTTACACTGAGAATGGTGGGAGCCTGGAAAATGCTGCTAGGGGTGGTGTTCTGGCAGATACAATAGTGGCATTTAAGAGGCTTTTAGATCGGCAGGTGGATATGCAAGGAATGGAACGATATGGATCATGTGCAGGCAGAATAGATTACTTTGTCTTGGCATCAAGTTCGGTATGGACATTGTGGGCCGATGGGCCTGATCCTGTGCTGTACTATTCTATGTGTAGAAAGGAGATGCAGATGTTGGTTTATACCGAAGATAGACACAAAGCACTGGAGTAACTCAGTGGGTCAGGTAGCATCACTGGAGAAAAAGGATGGGTGGTGTTACGGGTCGGGGCCCTTCTATGTTCTATGTTCTACGCTCTATGCTCCAAGTAAGAGGGGTGCCAATACATCCCAGGAGTTGCCAGGACTCGATGGTCTGAGCTACAGGGAGAGGTTGAGCATGCTGGTTCTCTATTCCTTGGAGCGCTGGAGGATGAGGGGAGATCTTATAGAGGTGTACAAAATCATGAGATGAGTAGATCTGGTGAACACACGGATTCCCTTGCACAGAATAGGAAAATTGAGAAATGGATGATAGACGTTTAAGGTGAGTGGGAAGAGATTTAATAGGAATCTAAGGGGTAACTTTTTCACACATTGTGTGGTGGGTGTATGGAACATAGAAACATGGAAAATAGGTGCAGGAGTAGGCCTTAGAGCCAGCACCGCTATTCAATATGATCATGACTGATCATCCAAAATCAGTACCCCGTTCCTGCTTTTTCCTCATATCTCTTGATTCCGTAAGCCCTAGGAGCTAAATCTAACTTTCTCTTGAAAACAGCAAGTGAATTGGCCTCCACTGCCTGCTGTGGCAGAGAATTCCACAAATTCACAACCCTCTAGCTGAAAAGATTTTTCCTTAGCTCAGTCCCAAATGGCCTAACCCTTATTCTTAAACTGTAACCCCTGGTTCTGGACTCCCCCAACATTGGGAACATTTTTCCTTCATCCAGCATGTCCAATCCCTGAAGAATGTTATATGTTTTTATAAGATCCCCTCTTATCCGTCTAAATTCCAGTTAATATAAGCCCAGTCGACCCATTCTTTCATCATATGTCAGTCCGGCCATCCCTGGAATTAACCAGGTGAACCTATGCTGCACCTCCTCAATAGCAAGAATGTTCAATGTCCTTCCTCAAATTAGGAGACCAAAACTGCACACAATACTCCAAGTGTGGACTCACCAGGGTCCTGTACAACTGCAGTAGGACCTCCTTGCTCCTAAACTCAAATCCTCTAGCAATGAAGGCCAACATGCTATTAGCTTTCTGCACTGCATGTTGTATCTGAATGCTTACTTCATGAACAAGCTGCCAGAGGAGGTAATTGAAACAAGTACTATCACAACATAGAAACATAGAAACATAGAAAGTAGGTGCGAGAGTAGACCACCAGGCCCATCGAGCCCGCACCGCCATTCGCTCATGGCTGAACACTAAACAGACACCCTTACCCACAAACAGTAGACACAAGACACAGAACACAAGACACTACCCTCCCCTTTATATCGCTATCACCCCTCTCCACCCCAAGAACCGCGTGATCTCCTGGGGGAGGCAAAAAAACGGATAAAAACCCAGGTCCAATTCGGGAAAAAAATCCGGGAAATTCCTCTCCGACCCCAATCCAGGCGATCGACACTTGTCCAGGAGATCACTCAGGTCTTACTATACTAACCATACCTAGGTCCATATCCCTGCCCTCTCCCCGTAGCCCCTTATCCCCTTGGCAGCTAAAAAACCATCTATTTTAGACTTAAATATATTTAATGTTTCTGCTTCCACTGCTCCCTGGGGCAGTGAATTCCATAAATTAACCACCCTCTGGGTGAAGAAGTTCTTCCTCATCTCAGTTTTAAAAGAGCCCCCTCTTATTCTACAACTATGTCCCCTAGTTCTAGTTTCCCCGATCATTGGGAACATCCTCGGTGCATCCACCCGATCAAGGCCCCTCACGATCTTATATGTTTCAATGAGATCGCCTCTCATTCTTCTAAACTCCAAAGAGTAGAGTTCCAGCCTACTTAACCTTTCCTCATATGTCAATCCCCTCATTGCAGGAATTAATCTTGTAAACCTTCGCTGCACTGCCTCCAGGGCCAGTACATCCTTTCTTAAGTATGGACCCCAGAACTGTACACAGTATTCCAAATGTGGTCTCACTAATACTGTGTACAGCTGCAGCAAGACCTCCGTGTTTTTATACTCAATCCCCCTAGCAATAAAGGCCAAAACTCCATTGGCCTTCCTGATTGCTTGCTGCACCTGCATACTAACTTTTAGTGATTCATGTACTACTACCCCTAGATCCCTTTGCGTTGCATTACAACGCAGCTCCACCTCATTTAGAAAATAACTTGCCCTATCATTTTTTTTCCCAAAGTGAATGACTTCACATTTATTAGTATTAAATTTCATCTGCCAAGTTGTTGCCCACTCACCTAGCTTATCTATATCCTTTTGCAGACTCTTCCTATCCTCCTCATCCCCTACTTTTCCTCCCATTTTTGTATCGTCCGCAAATTTTGATATATTACACTTGGTTCCCTCCTCCAAATCATTTATATAAATTGTGAACAACTGGGGTCCCAGCACCGACCCTTGCGGAACCCCGCTAGTTACCGGTTGCCATCCCGAGTATGAACCATTTATCCCCACTCTCTGCTTCCTATTTGTTAGCCAATCCTCTACCCATGCTAATATATTACCCCCAATCCCATAATTTTTTATTTTTAGCAA
>JAXLNO010000651.1:0-27487 GCA_038087875.1 Malacoraja senta
CAGCTAGGATTAAGGTAAATGGAAACCTATCAAAAAGGATCCAGTTAGAGAGGGGCACAAGACAAGGATGCTGTCTTTCTCCTACTCTCTTCATTTTGTATGTTGAGCCCTTAGCACAAGCAATATGGCAGAGAGAAGACATGCACGGGATCAAAATAGGGGGGAAAGATATCATTGGTCTTTTCGCTGATGATGTCATTATTTTTCTTGGATGACCAGATATATGTCTACCAATCGTAATGAACCTACTTGAAACATATGGATACTACTCAGGGTATAAACTTAATATAACAAAAACACAAATTCTTTCATTCAATTATTCTCCATCCCAGTAAATCGGAGATGCATATAATCTGAAATGGAATTCAAAAACGATGCAGTATCTTGGTGTAACTATAAACAAAACACTTTCCAACATGTTTGAAACTAATTATAATAAAATTGAAGAAAACATGAAAAAGGATGTTGAAAGGTGGTCTACCCTTCCTCCTCATGACTTCAGTGCCAGAATACAAATGGTAAAAAATGAACATCCTACCTAAACTACTATATTTATTCCAATATCTCTCAATTAATGTTCCCCGAGACAAATTCATAGCCTGGGATAAGATGATCTCTAGATTCAGTTGGAATAGCAAAAAACCAAGAATAAAACTAACAACACTTCAACTGCTGAAAAGCAAGGGGGGAATGGCTTTACCAAATCTGAGGAAATAATTTTATGCAGCTCAACTCAGACCTCTGGCTTGTTGGTGTAGACCTGATTATGAGTCTCGATGGAAAGAAATGAAAAGGGAGATACAGGGTTACCAGACCCAGATTTTGGTGGGAGACAAATATCGAGACATGCTATGGATCCAATAGCAGCATTTACGTTAGAAATATGGAATGTTATAGTGGAAAAATACAAATTAAAAAGAGGGGTTCACGCATTGAAGTGGTTCGCATATGACATGCATTGAAGTTTAAGCCATGGGTGTATGATTCAAGATTCAAAGAATGGGCACAAAAAGGCATAACGGCAATGTATACAGTTTCAGAAAATGGCGAGTTTATGAGCTTCCAAGATTTAAAGTCAAAGTATGGTCTCGAAAACAAAGATTTTTTTAGATACTTGCAATTAAGAGACTACTTTACAAAAGAGATAAGGCCAGAACTAGATGGAACTTCAAATAATGTGATCAAGGTGATTGTGGATGCATACAAACAGAAGGGGTCTCGGGTCATCTCTGCTTTCTACCAAGCTCTGGTGGGAAGCGGGGGGAAATCAACACTCTACATAAAAACAAAATGGGAAGCAGAATTAAAAATTCAAATAACAGAAGAAGAATGGTATCAAATGTGTGAAACACAATGTACATCCACAAGCTCACTAGTATGGAGAGAATTTTGCTGGAAGAATCTAACTCGCTTTTTTATAACACCCAAAATAAAAAGCAGACAACTTGCTGTCCAACAACACTGTTGGGGGCTGTGCGGGAGTACGGAGGCAGACCACTCGCATATTTTCTGGAACTATGTAAAGATAAGGCCATACTGGGAAAATGTTAACGCAGCTATTAAACATATCTTGGGTTATAAAATCCCAAATACCTGCCATGTGATGTATCTGGGGCACATTAAAGATATTGTAAAGATAGAAAATACCTATTTGATTAAAGTTTTGCTTGCAGCAAGTAAGAAGGCCATTACCAGGCAGTGTCTTAATGAAAAAACCCCAAAACAGGAACAGTGGCTAAAAATTGTGCGAGACATCTTTACTATGGAGACACTGACATATTTCTTGAGAGTCGAGGAGAATTAATGGGAAAAATGGACCGTTTATTTGAGCCATGACACCAACTAGATAAATGACGAGCTAGATATGGGAAGATTGTGTTATATACAACTAGATGGTATGTTTGTGTGAATATTGAAATATCTCCAGATAACTACTCAAGGTAACTTTTTTTTTAATTGGGTAAGTGAACCACACGGGCTTATTCCAATTTTTTTTATTTATTTACTTCTTTTCCCCCCTACTTATTTATTTATATATTTGGATTGTTGTTTTTCTTATTTTGTTTTATTAATGGTGATGGTGTTACACTGTTTTGTATATATCTCTGGGAAAAATCAATAAAACTTAAGTGAAAAACAAATTTGGTGGCCTTGCACCCTGCTTGAAGTGGTATGAAACTGCACTTGAATTCGTTGGCCTTGCACCCTGCTTGAAGTGGCATGAAACTGCACTTGAATTTGGTGGCCTTGCACCCTGCTTGAAGTGGTCGGAAACTGCACGAATTCGGTGGCCTTGCACCCTGCTTGACGTGGTAGGAAACTGCACTTGAATTCGGTGATCTTGCACCCTGCTTGAAGTGGTGTGAAACTGCATTTGAATTTGGTGGCCTTGCACCCTACATAAAGTTGCATGAAACTGCACTTGAATTTGGTGGCCTTGCACCCCGCTTGAAATGGCATGAAATTGCACTTGAATTTGGTGGCCTTGCACCCTGCTTGAAGTGGCATGAAACTGCACTTGCATTTGGTGGCCTTGCACCCTGCTTGAAGTGGCATGAAACTGCACTTGAGTTTGGTGGCCCTGCACCCTGCTTGAAGTGGTATGAAACTGCACTTGAATTTGGTGGCCTTGAACCCTGTTGAAGTGGTATGAAACTGCACTTGAATTTGGTGATCATGCACCCTGCTCGAAGTGGCATGAAACTGCACTTGAAGTTGGTGGCCTTGCACCCGGCTTGGTGGCATGAAACTGCACTTGAATTTGGTGGCCTTGCACCCTCCTTGAAGTGGCATAAAACTGGACTTGAATTTGGTGGCCTTGCACCCTGCTTGAAGTGGTAGGAAACTGCATTTGCATTTGTTGGCCTTGCACCCTGCTTGAAGTGGTAGGAAACTGCACTTGAATTAGGTGGCCTTGCATCCTGCTTGAAGTGGTATGAAACTGCACTTGAGTTTGGTGGCCTTGCACCCTGCTTGAAATGGTATGAAACTGCACTTGAATTCGGTGGCCTTGCACCCTGCTTGAAATGGCATGAAACTGCACTTGAATTTGGTGGCCTTGCACCCCGATTGAAGTGGCATGAAACTGCACTTGCATTTGGTGGCCTTGCACCCTGGATGAAGTGGCATGAAACTGCACTTGAATTTGGTGGTCTTGCATCCTGCTTGAAGTGGCATGAAACTGCACTTGAATTTGGTGGCCTTGCACTCTGCTTGGTGGCATGAAACTGCACTTGAATTTGGTGGCCTTGCACCCTGCTTGAAATGGCATGAAACTGCACTTGAATTTGGTGGCCTTGCACCCCGATTGAAGTGGCATAAAATTGCACTTGAATTTGGTGGCCTTGCACCCTGCTTGAAGTGGCATAAAACTGCACTTGCATTTGATGGCCCTGCACCCAGTTTGAAGTGGTAGGAAACTGCACTTGAGTTTGGTGGCCTTGCACCCTGCTTGAAGTGGTAGAAAACTGCACTTGAATTTGGTGGCCTTGCACATTGCTTGAAGTGGCATAAAACTGCACTTGAATTTGGTGGCCTTGCACCCTTTTTGAAGTGGCATGAAACTGCACTTGAATTTGGTGGCCTTGCACCCTGCTTGAAGTGGCATGAAACTGCACTTGAATTTGGTGGCCTTGCACCCTGCTTGAAGTGGCATGAAACTGCACTTGAATTTGGTCTCCTTGCACCCTGCTTGAAGTGGCATGAAACTGCACTTGAATTTGGTGGCCTTGCACCCTGCTTGAAGTGGCATGAAACGGCACTTGAGTTTGGTGGCCTTGCACCCTGCTTGAAGTGGTAGGAAACTGCACTTGAGTTTGGTGGCCCTGCACCCTGCTTTGAGTGGTAGGAAACTGCACTTGAGTTTGGTGGCCTTGCACCCTGCTTGAAGTGGTAGGAAACTGCACTTGAATTAGGTGGCCTTGCACCCTGCTTGCAGTGGTATGAAACTGCACTTGAGTTTGGTGGACTTGGACCCTGCTTGAAGTGGTATGTAACTGCATTTGAATTTGGTGGCCTTGCACCCATGCTTGAAGTGGTATGAAATTGCACTTGAATTCAGTGGCCTTGCACCCTGCTTGAAGTGGTCGGAAACTGCACTTGAATTTGGTGGCCTTGCACCCTCCTTGAAGTGGTATGAAACTGTGCTTCAATTTGGTGGCCTTGCACCCTGCTTTAAGTGGTAAGAAACTGTACTTGAATCTGGTGGTCTTGCACCCTGCTTAAAATGGTAGGAAACTGCATTTGAATATCGTGGCCTTGCACCCTGCTTGAAGTGGAATTTCAAGGAATAGCCGTGAGTTAACTGCCAGCCCACCAGCCGTGAGTGAGCTGCCAGCACATCAGGCTTGAGTGACTAAGCCGCCACCCCAAGAATCCATTTGGCCCACAATGTCCATACTAGCCCTCTGGAAACCAATCCCTTCAGCCCACAACACCCCATACTAGCGCTCCAGAAAGCCCCCCGCCCAACTCGCCACCAATATTGGAATCGGTGCAGAGGTGGAATATAACGTTGGGGGACCGTGTGAACATGGGACCCAACGGGTCGCACTTAGTATATATATATATATATATATATGTCATATATATGGCAATACTTCCATTTGCTTGTGTTTGGCCTCTATCCCTCTAAATATTTTCCCATCCATGTACCTGTCCAAATGTTATTTAAATGTGTGGCTTAAAAATTGTTTAGATATTGCCTTACCCACCTTGATTTTACCGACCAGCTTGTTTATTGGCTCAAGATTCTTGCATCTGCACTCTGTTATATGTCCAATCTTCACTTTTTGATTTGTACCTGTAGCTGTTTCACTCTTTGATATGCTCTCATACAAATGGTTAGTAATCTGATAAATTGCAGCCTACTTCCAGGATAAGTTTTATTTGCCTAAAGTTATTTGTGCTAAATTTTCAGTTTTTTGTTTGTTATCTGTTAACAAATTTATAGTTATTTCCTTTTGTCCCTACCAAGAGATTATTCAGCCTTGGAATGTGGTATTTACATTTTGAATTACAAGCGCCCAGTGTATGAAACAGGGACCAGCAGGTCTTTATCTGCCCATCATTTTTGGAGGCTTGGCTGTTTTATTGTTGTATATTGGCATTGATAAATGTGCTTTGTATAATTGTAAAATCCTTGCCACCACCACAAGTGTAAAGTACTGATATAAATATTATTTTAAGTCAACTCTGATATTATTAATTTCTTTACCAGTAAATAAATAAATAATGGATGTGATAATTTAATCTTTTCGTCTAAACCCTGTCTGAAATTATAAGATGATAGACTGTTTTTCTATAAATTATGAAAAATGTTTAATGTTTCTCCACATTTGATAGAAAGGGAGAAAATGAATTTTGTATTTTGGAACCCGTGTACTTTCAATCCTTTAAGGAAGCAGAAAACATGTAATGGAATTAAATGTTTTTTAATATTAAAATACATTCTGCCATTCCTTTCATGTGGCATGCCCAGTTATACTTAATTTAAAAGATCTCTTTGAGAATACAGTTTCTGACCTGTTGTTGCCAGGAACAAATATATTCTAATCCAAAACATAATATGATTTTACACATTTTGAATAATTGGTGTTTTCTGTTATCATGAGGATTTTGACATTTAAATAATTTTCAATTATGATCCTTTACAGATGGAAAAGGCTTGGTTCAGTCTTTGGCGATTCTAGTTCAATAATCTTCTATGTCAATATCAAACAGGAAAGGAGCATAAAATATCTTGCCTTTGTAAAATCATACTCCATGTCAGTGAATAAAATACAGTTAATGATCTCCAACATTCAGTCGTGTATTATCTACCGTGACAACAATTAATATCTTACTAAACTAAGTAGGACCCATTAGGTCCCTGTCACACGGGAGGCCTGGTCCCCAAACGGAACCCGTTCCCCCAACGCAATATTCCACCAGTCACCCATAGCCCCCAACTGCACAGGCGCGGCTCATTTCCCCTCATCCCCAGCACTCTCTCCCCTGCTTCTTCAACCTCCCTCTTCTTTCCCCTCTCCTCCTCCCCTCCCCAATCCCTACCTCCCTCTCCTTTCCCCTACCCTTAGTCACTCCCTCCCTCTCTCCGTAACTCTTCTCCCCTCCCATCCCACTATACCTCACCCACTCCTCACTTCCCCTATCCCTCCTCACCTCCCCATTGCCCTCCTGTCCCTCCATTCCCCACTCCCCCCTCCTTACCCTCTATTCACCCTCCTCCCCCACTCTCGCTCCTCACCTCCTCCCTCTTCTTTCCCCTCTCCTGTCCTCCCCCAATCCCTCCCTCACCTCTCCTTTCCCCTACCTTCAGTCACTCCCTCCCTCCATAACTCCTCTCCCCTCATGGGGGGGGGGAGACCCCTGGGGGGGGAGAGCTCGGGGGGGAGAGAGAGCACGCGGGGGAGAGAGAGCCCAGGGGGACGAGAGAGCATGGGGAGAGAGAGAGCCCGGGAGAGCGAGCCTGGGGAGAGAGAGAGAGAGCTCTAGTACAGGGCCCGACTTGCCCGTTCTTCACTCGCAGCGCGTGCCTCAGTCTGAATAGCGAGCGGGCCGCGAAAAGTGAGTGGGGAGTGGAGAAAGGGAGCGGGCTATGGTCAGCGGGCAGCGGTGCACCGTCAAACAAATTACTGCATGTTCAGCGGCTTCAATCCAGAGCCCGGGAGGGGGAGGGTGGCTGGGCTGCAGGCGGTGCGGGGCGGCCGGCCGGCCGAGTGTGAGTCGACTGAGAGCGGGCGGCGACCAAATGACTGCGAGTCGGGGGGGGTGACGTAACTCGCAGTGCATGGAAAACAGTGCGCAGCTGGCGGCACGTGGAAAACACTGCACAACAGACCCAATGTGACGTCATTAGCTCATTTATTTTCAGATATTTCAGATTTGTGAACATTTTCATAAATAACTCAAGAAATAAAGCTTGAAATTTTCAGGTAAGCCGATTTTTTACTTCACGGTATAAAACTACCAGAATATGAAAATATTTTTCCGTCAGAGCGTCGTTTTTTAGAGCAGTATGATTTTACACACACACACACGCACGCACGCACGCACGCACGTGCACGCACACACACACACACATGGGGGGGGGGGAGAGAGGGGGAGAGAGTGGGAGGGAGGGGGAGTGATGGTGGGCGAGGGGGAGGGAGGTGGAAGAGGGGGAGGTGGAAGAGAGGCCCCAGTGGGGTGGTGAAAGAGATGCTGGTTGGGGGGAGGGAGACCGGGGGAGAGTGATTCTGGGGGGGAGTAGAGGCCGGGGGTGAGAGAGAGGCTGGGGGGGAGTGGCAGGGGGTGGGGAGGTAGAGGCCAGGGTTGAGAGAGAAGCTGGGGGGGAGAGGCAGGGTGGAGGGAGAGGCCGGGGGGTGGGAGGGGGCGAAAGAGAGCCCGGTGGGGAGGAGAGATCTGGTAGGGGGGGAAGATAGCATTGTGAGGGAAGAGAGACTGGATGGGGGAAGAGAGAGCACAGGGGAGATGAGAGAGAGCCCTGGGTGGGGGGAAGAGAGCCCGGGGCGGCGGGATTGAGCCCACGGGGGGGGGGGGGGGGAAGGGAGACTGTGGGGGGGTGGTGGAGGAGAACCCGGAGGGGAGAGGGAGTGCTGGGGGGAGGGGAGAGGGAGTGCGGGGGGGGGAGGGAGAGCCCGGAAGGGAGAGAGAGCCCTGGGTGGGGAGAAGAGAGCCCAGGAGGTGGGAGAGCCCAGGGGAGGAGAGCGAGCTCAGGGGGATGAGAGAGAGCTCAGGGGGCGGGAGAGAGCCCGGGGGGAGAGAGAGCCCGGGTGGGAGAGAGATCCCGGGGGAGAGAGAGTCCGGGGGATGGGGGGGGGGGGGGGGGGTGGGAGTGAGCCCGGGGAGAGAGAGAGAGAGAGAGAGCTCAGGTACAGGGCCCGACTTGCTCGTTCTTCACTCGCAGCACGTGCTGCAGTCTGAAAAGCGAGTGGGCCGCGAAAAGCAAGCAGGGAGTGGAGGAAGGGAGCGTGGAGTGGACAGCGGTGCGTGAGTCAACCAAATTACTGTGTGTTCAGTGGCTTCAATCCAGTGCCCGGGGGGGAGGGCGGCTAGGCTGCGGGCGGGGCGGGGCGGACGACCGACCAAGTGCGAGTCGACTGCGAGCGGCGGCAACCAAATGACTGCGAGTCCAGGGGGTGACGTAACTCGCAGTGCGTAGAAAACAGTGCACAGCGGGCAGCATGAACAGACGCATTGTGATGTCATCAGCTCAAGATATTTGAAATTTTTGAACATTTTCATAAATAAATCAAGAAATAAAGCTCCAAATTTTCAGGTAAGCCGATTTTTGACTTCACGGGATAAAACTCTACAGGAATATGTAAATGTTTTACCGTCAGAGTGTCGTTTTTTTGAGCAGTATGATTATACACACACACACCCACATCCAAGATCAGACTTTTAATAGTTACTAGACTAAGTGGGACCGTGTGGGTCCCATGTTCACCTGCGAGGGCTGGTCCCCCAATGCAATATTCCACCTCTCCACCAATTCCAATATTGGTGGCCCGTGGGGAGGGGGGGCTTCCTGGAGTGCTAGTATGGGTGTTGTGGGCTGAAGGGACTGGTTTCCAGAGGGCTAGTATGGACATTGTGGGCCAAATGGATTCTTGGGGTGGCAGCTCACTCACGGCTGAATGGGCTGGCACTTGACACGTCTATTCCTTGAAATTCCATTTCAAGCAGGGTGCAAGGCCACCAAATTCAAATGCAGTTTCCTACCATTTCAAACAGGGTGCAAGGCCACCAAATTCAAGTGCAGTTTCACACCACTTCAAGCAGGGTGCAAGGTCACCGAATTCAAGTGCAGTTTCCTACCACGTCAAGCAGGGTGCAAGGCCACCAAATTCGTGCAGTTTCCGACCACTTCAAGCAGGGTGCAAGGCCACCAAATTCAAGTGCAGTTTCATGCCACTTCAAGCAGGGTGAAAGGCCAACGAATTCAAGTGCAGTTTCATACCGCTTCAAGCAGGGTGCAAGGCCACCAAATTTTTTTTTCACTTAAGTTTTTATTGATTTTTCCCAGAGATATATACAAAACAGTGTAACACCATCACCGTTAATAAAACAAAATAAGAAAAACCAACAATCAAAATAAATAAATAAATAAGTAGGGGGGAAAAGAAGTAAATAAATAAAAAATTGGAATAAGCCCGTGTGGTTTACTTACCCAATTAAAAAAAAAGTTACCTTGAGTAGTTATCTGGAGATATTTCAATATTCACACAAATATACCATCTAGTTGTATATAACACCATCTTCCCATATCTAGCTCGTCATTTATCTAGTTGGTGTCATGGCTCAAATAAACGGTCCATTTTTCCCATTAATTCTCCTCGACTCTCAAGAAATATGTCAGTTTCTCCATAGTAAAGATGTCTTGCACAATTTTTAGCCACTGTTCCTGTTTTGGGGTTTTTTCATTAAGACACTGCCTGGTAATGGCCTTCTTACTTGCTGCAAGCAAAACTTTAATCAAATAGGTATCTTCTATCTTTACAATATCGTTAATGTGCCTCAGATACATCACATGGCAGGTATTTAGGATTTTATAACCCAAGATATGTTTAATAGCTGCGTTAACATTTTCCCAGTATGGCCTTATCTTTACACAGTTCCAGAAAATATGCGAGTGGTCCGCCTCCATACTCCCGCACAGCCTCCAACAGTGTTGTTGGGCAGCAAGTTGTCTGCTTTTTATTTTGGGTGTTATAAAAAAGCGAGTTAGATTCTTCCAGCAAAATTCTCTCCATACTAGTGAGCTTGTGGATGTACATTGTGTTTCACACATTTGCTATCATTCTTCTTCTGTTATTTGAATTTTTAATTCTGCTTCCCATTTTGTTTTTATGTAGAGTGTTGATTTCCCCCCGCTTCCCACCAGAGCTTGGTAGAAAGCAGAGATGACCCGAGACCCCTTCTGTTTGTATGCATCCACAATCACCTTGATCACATTATTTGAAGTTTCATCTAGTTCTGGCCTTATCTCTTTTGTAAAGTAGTCTCTTAATTGCAAGTATCTAAAAAAATCTTTGTTTTCAAGACCATACTTTGACTTTAAATCTTGGAAGCTCATAAACTCGCCATTTTCTGAAACTGTATACATTGCCGTTATGCCTTTTTGTGCCCATTCTTTGAATCTTGAATCATACACCCATGGCTTAAACTTCAATGCATGTCATATGCGAACCACTTCAATGCGTGAACCCCTCTTTTTAATATGTATTTTTCCACTATAACATTCCATATTTCTAACGTAAATGCTACTATTGCATCCATAGCATGTCTCTCAGATATTTGTCTCCCACCAAAATCTGGGTCTGTTAACCCTGTATTTCCCTTTTCATTTCTTTCCATCGAGACTCATAATCCGTTCTACACCAACAAGCCAGAGGTCTGAGTTGAGCTGCATAAAAGTATTTCCTCAGATTTGGTAAAGATGGCAGATGGAGTTTAATGCTGACAAATGTGAGGTGCTACATCTCGGCAGGACAAATCAAAATAGGACGTACACGGTAAATGGTAGCGAATTGAGGAATGCAGTTGAACAGAGGGATCTAGGAATAACTGTGCATAGTTCCCTGAAGGTGGAATCTCATGTAGATAGGGTTGTAAAGAAAGCTTTTGGTGTGCTGGCCTTTATAAATCAGAGCATTGAATATAGAAGTTGGGATGTAATGTTAAAATTGTACAAGGCATTGGTGAGGCCAATTCTGGAGTATGGAGTACAATTTTGGTCGCCTAATTATAGGAAGGATGTCAACAAAATAGAGAGAGTACAGAGGAGATTTACTAGAATGTTGCCTGGGTTTCAGCAACTAAGTTACAGAGAAAGGTTGAACAAGTTAGGTCTTTATTCTTTGGAGCGCAGAAGGTTAAGAGGGGACTTGATAGAGGTCTTTAAAGTTATGAGCGGGTTAGACAGAGTGGACGTGGATAAGCTTTTCCCATTGAGAGTAGGGAAGATTCAAACAAGGGGACATGACTTGAGAATTAAGGGACAGAAGTTTAGGGGGAACATTAGGGGGAACTTCTTTACTCAGAGAGTGGTAGCTGTGTGGAATGAGCTTCCAGTGGAAGTGGTGGAGGCAGGTTCGATGTTATCCTTTAAAAATAGATTGGATGGGTATATGGGCGGGAAAGGAATGGAGGGTTATGGTCTGAGTGCAGGTAGATGGGACTAGGGGGAAGTATTTATTTTTAATTAAAATTTTTTTTTTTTTTTTAAATGTTCGGCACGGACTTGAAGGGCCGAGATGGCCTGTTTCCGTGCTGTTATGGTTATATGGTTATATAAAGCCATTCCTCCCTTGCTTTTCGGCAGTTGAAGTGTTGTTAGTTTTATTCTTGGTTTTTTGCTATTCCAACTGAATCTAGAGATCATCTTATCCCAGGCTATGAATTTGTCTCGTGGAACATTAATTGAGAGATATTGGAATAAATATAGTAGTTTAGGTAGGATGTTCATTTTTACAGTTTGTATTCTGGCACTGAAGTCATGAGGAGGAAGGGTAGACCACCTTTCAACATCCTTTTTGATGTTTTCTTCAATTTTGTTATAATTAGTTTCAAACATGTTGGAAAGTGTTTTGGTTATAGTTACACCGAGATACTGCATCGTTTTTGAATTCCATTTCAGATTATATGCATCTCCGATTTATTGGGATGGAGAATAATTGAATGAAAGAATTTGGGTTTTTGTTATATTCAGTTTATACCCCGAGCAGTATCCATATGTTTCAAGTAGGTTCATTAGGATTGGTAGACATATATCTGGTCGTCCAAGAAAAATAATGACATCATCAGCGAAAAGACCAATGATATCTTTCCCCCCTATTTTGACCCCGTGCAGGTCTTCTCTCTGCCATATTGCTTGTGCTAAGGGCTCAACATACAAAACGAAGAGAGTAGGAGAAAGACAGCATCCTTGTCTTGTGCCCCTCTCTAACTGGATCCTTTTTGATAGGTTTCCATTTACCTTAATCCTAGCTGTAGGCTCCTGATATATGCTGAAAAAAACTTCATATAAAAATAGCCAACTAACATAATCAAAGGCCTTTTCTGCATCTAAACTGACCAGGACAATGTTTGTATCCTTTTTTTGAGCATTATCCACAATGTGGAGGGTTCTTCTTATATTGTCGTGTGTTTGACGTCCCCTAATATATCCAGTTTGGTCTTCATTAATCAGATCTGGTACAAAAGTCTCTAGTCTTTTGCAAATGAATGAGGTAAATAGTTGGTATTCTACATTTAAAATTGAGATTGGCCTGAAATGTTTACATTTCTCTTTGTCTTTGCCTTCCTTAGGTAAAATGGTAATAATTGCTTCCTTCCATGATGGGGGAGCCGTGCCCTCTTTAAGGGTCCAGTTAAAGCAAGACAGGACCAGAGGTGTTAGTTCTTTCTTAAAGGGTGCAAGGTGCAAGGCCACCAAATTCAAATGCAGTTTCATACCAAGCAGGGTGCAAGGCCACCAAATTCAAATGCAGTTTCATACCATTTCATGCAGGGTGCAAGGCCACCAAATTCAAATGCAGTTTCATACCATTTCTAGCAGGGTGCAAGGCCACCACATTCAAATGCATTTTCATACCATTTCAAGCAGGGTGAAACCACCATAAAACCACACAAAACACCACATAAACACTCACAGTTCAGTAGACATTCAGTGTGTTCAGTTGATTCACAGCTCAGACAGAGTCGTGACCTCTCCCTTCCCCATCTTCCAGAGAGTGAGCCACACCCACACTGCTGGGTTTTATAATCCCTCCCCCTCCCACCAGAAGGGGCGTGGCCATCATGACGTGATTGACAGGAGAGAGATTCTCAACATTTTTAAAACACTAATAACACTTATTTTTCATTGATGGGAAGAATCCTCTGCACCTGGTGAGCGGAGGGGGACGGAGTAGGATACCCTAAAATCACAGCCGTAAGTGGTAGCGTTTTATCTAAAATAATATACAGTGCAAACAGAAAGTTGTCAAGTATAGACGTTTAGTTATTTGCCAGTTCAAACCAACCACCACCAGCCATTTGCTGTGCTTCAGTTCAAACCAACCACCACCAGCCATTTGCTGTACTTCAGTTCAAACCAACCACCACCAGCCATTTGCTGTGCTTCAGTTCAAACCAACCACATTAAGGGCACTCAAGGTCTGTAAAACCACACTCATAGTTTAGTAGACATGTGTTCAGTGTTATTCATAGCTCAGACTGAGAGACATGACCCTCTCACTTCCCCCTTGCAGAGACTGACTGAGGCACTCAACACTTCTGGGTTTTATAGTCCCTTTGGAAGGGGCGTGGCCATCAGGAGAGAGAATATCAACATTTTTTAAACACTAATAACTCTTTTATTTTTCATCCATGGGAAAAATCCTCTTGTCCTGCGCAGCAGAGGGGGACTCTGAGTGAGATGGCCAAAAATCACAGCCGTAAGTGGCAGCTTGTTTTCTAAAATCAATATACAGAACAACAGGAAGTGGTCAAGATCAGACTTTTAGTAATATATAGATAAGATAAGATAAGATAAGATATATATATTTTGATATAGATGCAAGCTGAAATCTGTAATTTTCCTCATAAATCAGTAGATTGCTTGCCTGTCAGAATTTCACTGATAGTCCAATACTGACAACGTACTGATGAGATGCTGCACTATTAGAAGAGCAGCTTTTCACATGAGATGTTACACAAAGTCCCTATCTCTGCACTCAGATGATGTTAAAGATTACATTGTCAATAAAATCAAGAAAATCCTGAAATGTTGATCATCATTTAACTCCTAATAAATAACTAAAATTAATATCAGATCATTATCATATACTTGTTAGTGGGACTTTGCTATGTGCCACTTGCAAGTAGTGATACTTCACTAGGAATGTGTAAAGGCTCTGTCTCATGGTGTTGCGGTCATCGGCGGTGAAGCGTGGCTTCGCCTGTAGAGGGGACCGCACGGCAACGGCGAGAGCGCCGAGCCTATGCCACGGGAGCGCCGCACGGATGCTGCGTGGGGGCCGAGTGATTTAAATACGGCTGGTCCCACGAGCTTGCGGTAAGTAAAAAAAAAGGGCGGGCCGACTGCGATGATGTCATTTTGGACCTGCGGGGCTGTGGCAGCGGCCGTCCTGATCGCGGCGCTGTAGCGGTGGGTGTGGCGGCGGCCGTGCCGCACACGTGACTCACTAGCGGCGGCTGTGGCGGCGGCTGTGCTGATCGCGGCGCTGTAGCGGTGGCTGTGGCGGCGGCCGTGCCGCACACGTGCCTCACTGGCGGAGGCTGTGGCGGTGCAAGTTCGACGCACAGCACTCGAGCCACATTGGCGGCGGCTGTGGCGGCGGCTGTGCCGCACTCGTGCCTCACTGGCGGAGGCTGTGCGGTAGGGACATATTTTTGAACAGTGTTGGTTTTATTTTAGCACCGTGCGGTGTTGGGAGCAACGCCGCACGGCCCCGCAATTGTGCATTAGACCGAGTGCGCTGTCTATGGCGGCCCAGGAGTGGTAGATTCTTCCTGTTTCACCGCCAATGACCGCAGACTCGTGAGGCAGGCCTTTAAGTTTGTTAGTATGTTCAAAGTAATATGGAAATGCCAAATTTGGTTGTACACCAGAGCCAGTAAAATTTTATCAATCTTGGCCTTTACATCATTTTTTTTTCTTGTATCTCTGTCTTTGCATTTTAACAAAAGAAAACATAAATAAATATAGAGATAATTAAAATTCTACAACCTGTTGTAAATTGGACAAATGGAACAATTTCCTGTTGTTGAATAATACACTTTCAATAGAATAGACACATTGAAAGCAACCAGTCAGGAGATATACTGAATTTTGCTCTGAAGATATTCATGCTGAATCTTCCATGGATTTGTTTTGACGTATAGCATAGAATCAGGCCCTTAGGAACACTGAGTCCACACCGATCAGCGATCACCAGCTCTATTCCACACATGAGGGAGAATTTACAGAGGCTAATTAACCTACAAACCTGCACATCTTTGTAATGTCGGCTCAAACTGGAGCACCCGGACCTCGTGGTCACTGGGAGAACGTACAAACTCTGTACTTACATCATCCATAGCCAGGATCGTACCCAGGTCTCTGGTGCAATAAGGCAGCAACTCTATATCGCTGTGCCATTGTGCTGAGTTATAAAGCATGTTTATTTGTAGACATATTTCATTATGTACACACCTAGAATAAAACATAAAGACTTCATGGTTTGGTTTTCTGAAAAGTGGGTAGTGCTATGTTCAAGAGGTCAGTTGCCAAGGCCTCTGTTCCCATTTATATCAATTGTTTGATGTAGCCAGAGATTCCTGGTGATACTAAATTAAACAGGATGATTAATTGTGGGGAGGTCATGCAGAAAGTAGCAGCAGGGTTGAGGCAGGTCAGCTGTATGCAGATATATTTAATACAAAGCCATGCTGAAACTCATTTTTGCTTTCACCTGAGTGGTGGTGTAATTGAGCAGATTTTCTATTAATTCTAGCGGGTGCTTATTTTATCAGATAAAGGCAATAATATTGTATTTGTGTGCAAGATTCCATGATCACTGTGAACAAATCACTGAGCTAAGAATCTTCCTTTTGTGGCTCATACTAAATGTGTATGAGAGAGTCATGCCACCATTTTTACCCCACCGCTGCACCACATCCAGCTCCATTGACTTCAATGTATGAGTGGGTGGAACCTTTGACATTTCTAATATTTTGCTACAACAGCGACAAAGGCTATTTGGCACACCTAGTCAGTGTCCACTCTGAGCAAACTCATGAATCCCAATTCCCCTGCTCGTTTATTAAAGTTTGATGGATGAATGTGAACAATTTTTGCACCAGTCGCCAGTGACGTACTTCCCACCAATTGAACTGTGGTTCAGAGAAATCCTGGATTCATTATATTTTGATTGATTTGATGAAAATGACATTCTTGGCATTGATGGCAGATGCAGTATTGTACTATCAGAGCCAGGATAAGTGCTCAGAGTTAATTAAGAAATGACAAAGTAAAACTTTATATGATTTAGCGAGTCCGAGGGCAAAAGAATAAATACTTAGCACCTTATATGAACAAGCTGAACAAATATGGATTTATGTAATTAAGATAAATTAGAATGGAACATTACCTCAGAGCATTGCAACTTTCATCTTGCCAAAAGTAAGGTGGAAGTAAAACAACTTGAAAAGGTAGTCAAAGTGTATATCAGAATGCATATCAAATATGTATACGGCAAGGTACTGTCACTTGTGGAATAATAACTTAATTTTAGTATTTGACATTCTCCATGAGTGATGATTTCATTGACCTTGAAAGACAAATGGTGCTGGAAAGAAGTTTCATGATGTTCAGGAAGTCAGAATTCAAAATGTGCAGTCAAAGAGAAACTTAGATAAACACAAAGTCCAGCGCCAAAACACAGGCTGTATGAAAATCAAATAGATTTCCTTAAAAGGTCACACAGTCTAGAGCGGCACAGTGGTGCACTGATAGAACCACTGCTTTAGTGAAATTTTGCCAAGAGGAAGTGTAAAGTCATGTCCAGAATATAAGTATTAGGAGCAAGAAAAGGCTACGTGGCCACAGCTTGTATCAACATTTAAGATCATCACTGAATTACAGAATCTCAGTGCGGTTACAACTTGGAGGCCATTTAGCTCTATAACTCTATACCGTGTCTATGCAACATTAGACCAGTTGCCTCTACTCCCTCACATTCTACCTACATCCCTGCAAATTATTTCCTTATAGATGTTTATTCATCTCCCTTTGAACACTAAAATTGAACATCTCCTGAGATACCCTTGACAGTGCATTACCGACCTTTACCACTTTTCCATGTAATTTTTGTTCTTTTGCCAATCATCTTCAATCAACAACGTTCAGCTGCAGCTCCAGTACCCTAACATGCTCTGTATGGAGCTTCATCTGGACACAGTTACCACAGATGTATTCATCAGGGACACCAGCAGGTCCCTTGACTTCCCACATCCTGCAGGAGGAACATTGCACTATTCTCCCTATCTTATTAAGGTTATTGGAATAATCTCAGCAAATTCCACTGAACCTATTCTATTTCTTTCCCAAAATGTAATGCTCAAGGAAAATGTAGTACCAGATGTGCCCGAGGTAATGTTTTATGTTCATCATATGCTTACATTTAATAGAATTATCATGGACACAGTCCTTTAGGCCATGCCGGAAGTGGCGGCGCTGCCTGGCAGCTGCGGCTCGCCTGCAGTCCGTCTGTTTTTTTTTTAAATTGTTGTTTTCTTTTGTCTGTTTTAGTTTAGTTTAGTTTATTAGGTTGTGTAAGTGTGGGGGGGTTGGAGAAACATGGTTTTAGTCTCTTCCTTTGGGGGGATGCGACTTTTTCTTGTTGTGTCCCCCATCTCCGTCTCCGTCTGTGCTGAGGCCTAATGGCGGAGCTGGCGGCCTCGGGGCTGTGGCGGAGCTCCGGCGTTCCGGCGGCGGCCCGACTTGGAGCTGTGGCAGCGCTCCGGCGGTGGCGCGGCTTCAGGGCTCCGGCGGTGGCGGCGGCGGCCCGACTTATGAAGCCCGGCCGCGGGCCCAGTGGACGACATCATCGGGAGCTCGCAGGTCACAGATTGGTGACCTGTTTTTCCGGAGCTCCCGCAACAACAGCTTCGTCCGCTGGACTGGAGGGCGGCAGCTTCGGCAGCTTCGACCACACCGGGCCGCGGAGTTTGAATCGGCCTGTTCGCGGAGCTGGATTCAGCCGCGGGACTGACTTACCCGGCGGGGTCACAACATCGGAGGCCTGGACCGCCTCAGCGCAGAGGGAGAACAAGGAGGGAAGAGACAAAGACTTTAAGACTTTTGCCTTCCATCACAGTGAGGAGGTGCTTGGTGAACCCACTGTGGTGGATGATAAATTTGTGTTTATTGTGTGTTTTTGTTATTTTTATTATATGTATGACTGCAGGCACGAAATTTCGTTCAGACCGAAAGGTCTGAATGACAATAAAGGATACTTTGACTTTGACTTTGACTAGTGGCCAGCTCTCTGTATTAATCCATTCACCCAGCACTTGATTCACAGCCCTCTATGCCCAGGCGATTAAAGTGCTCATTGAGATGCTCTTAAATTATGCCAGAGACTACTATCTACCTCTATGGTGACCCTTGGAATATCCTTGATCGAACTTTGCTGGCTTTACCTTGCACTAAACGTTATTCCCTTATCATGAATCTGTACACTTGTGAATGACTCGATTATAATCATGTATTGTCTTTCTACTGACTGGATGGCATGCAACAAAAGCTTTTCACTGTACCTCGTTACATGTGACAAGAAATAAACTAAACCGCTTTCTTAGGCAGTGGATTCTTGGTATTTAACAGGCTCTGTTGAGGATCCCCCTCATATACCCCTCTGAATCACTTCCCCCTTAAACAAAACATTTGTCCTTTACTTTTATCTACATCAGATTTGAGCCAAACGTTTTCCGCAGTCTACCCTATCTATAGTTAACATGCCTCGTCATGTCCCCTCAGAAGCTTCTCCACATGAGGGAGAACAAGAACAGACCAAGCTTCTCCAGTCTCTCCTCATAACTAAACTGATCCTCCTCAGGCAATATTCTGGCAGGCAGTGACTAGTGGGGTGCCACAAGGCTCGGTGCTGGGACCCCAGTTATTTACAATATATATTAACGATTTAGATGAGGGAATTAAATATAACATCTCCACTATTTGGGCCTGGCACGAGCAACAGCAGAAGGCGTTCGACACTTTAAAGCAGCAAATGTCTTGTGCTCCTACTTTCGCTTACTTTGATCCTAAACGACCGGTTACACTGACTTGTGACGCTTCACAACACAGACTTGGGTCAGCATGTCTTCAAAATAACGGTAGCGGCAACAAGCCTATGCCTCGCGCACCATGACTGACACAGAACAACGTTGCGCCCAAATTGGAAATGAGCGGCTAGCAGTCATTTTCGCCTGCAAGAAATGTAACAACTTTATCGTCGGACATACGGTCACGATTGAAACTGACCACCAACCCCTGGTCAGCATCTTTAACAAACCGATTCATGCCTCTCCAGAACGCCTTCAGCGGATGTTGCTGCAATTTCAAAAGTATGACATTGCTCTGACCTACAAACGTGGTAAGGATATGCACCTGGCTGGCAACCCAAAAGACCTTCGAGGGTCGGCCCTCACCGGATGATGACTTTATAATAATAACTGTGTCTTTTATTCCCTCGTCCTGTGTGGAGGACCTGGTTGCCCACACCGCTGCTGACAGTGCCTTACGGTCACTCGCCTCCGTCATTAAGCGCGGCTGGCCAGACAAGCACTACAATGTACCGCTGCCAGTTCGGCCCATCTTTGCCGTCCTCGATGAGCTAGTACTGCAGGATGGCATTATCATAAAAGGCCACAAGGCTGTAGTCCCTGCTTCGCTACACAGGAAGTATTTTAACGCTGTCCATGCAGGGCACGCAGGCGCTGAAGCAACTGTCCTATGAGCAAAATACATGTTTTACTGGCCTGGTATGGCTGAATACATTCTCAAGAATGTGGCATCCTGTGCAGTGTGTAACAGCTTGGCACCTCATCAACAAAAGCAACCTCTTCTCTCACACCCTGCTCCTGCCCCCCCGTGGTCTACAGTGGCAAATGACATATTTGACTAGCATGGCAAGCAGTACCTGGTACTTGTCGACGTATTCTGGCTGGTTTGACATTGATTTTCTTAGTAGCCCCACTTCTCATGGGGTAGTTCTAAAACTCGCTCGCCATTTTGCAGACCACGGAACTCTTTGCATACTGCTATCTGATAACGGCAGTCGATTTACCAGCCAGCACTTCAAAGAGTTTGCTGCACGCTGGAGTTTTCACCACAATACCACCAGGGGGCAATACCACCAGGGGCGCCTGGGGAGATGGCAGCCCTGCCGGGGGAGATGGCAGCCCTGCCGGCAGTCTGTTCATTTTTCCTTTCTTTTTGTTATTTTTAGTTTGTTAAAAATTTTGTTTTAATGTTCTTTGGTATGTTTTATGTGGGGGGAGGGGGAGGGGACAGGGAGGAACTTTTTTTCAAGTTTCTTACCTTCCCGGAGATGTGATCAATTTTCGGATCACATTCTCCGGGCTCTGTGGCCTAATATCGATGGAGCTGGAAGCCTCTTCGGACTGTCGTGAGCCCCACCGCGAGGCGTGGACTTTAACATCGGAGCGAATCCCTTGCCTGGGATCGCTCCCACTGCGACCACCATGGACTTACCAACAAAGGCTCGCAGTCTCGGGAGAGGCTAGTCAGGAGCTCCAACGCCGCGGAAGGCTCGACCAGCCCCGGCACGAGTTTCGATCGCCCGGCGCGGGGGTGCTGAAATCCCCCCGATGCGGGAGCTTGATCGCCTCGATGCGGAGGGCCCGAACACCGCCGGCTACGGGAGTCAAGTCCATCCCATCAACGGAGGGCTCGAGGCCGCCGACCGAGGAAGAACAAATGGAAGAGACTTGAATTTTATTTCGCCTTTCATCACCGCGAGGAATGTGTAGGACTCACTGTGGTGGATGTTCATGTTAAAATGTGTTTTTGTGTGATCTGTTATTTTTAATTGTATGACTGACCTGGCCATTGAAATTCCTCGTATGTTGCAAAACATACTTGGCGAATAAAGTGAGATTCTAATTCTGATTCTGATTCTGATTCCATTCGGCCCTTCGAGCCAGCACCACCATTCAAATAAACCGATACCAATATCATAACCTCACTACTTCTGCATTCGGTGCTTTGACCAACAGAGGTTAGTATCCCATATCCCTGTACAACCGCATTTTCATTTTGTGTTGTCATTGTCAAGGATCTATGGACTTACAGTATATTCCAAACTCCCTTTGTTCCTCAACACTCACCATGTCCCTGTCATTTATGGTATACTAGACCAAGTGCAGACCTGTTGCAAGGGGAGGGGGCGGCCTGACGTCATCGCGCAACGCCACGCGCTTGGCGTACGCCATCAAGACGCTGCGTACATCCTCAATGCGCCTGTGGGCCGACAGGCCGTTGCCGTCAAGACGCTGTGTACGACGTCAAGATACTGCATACGAGGTCAAGACGTTGCGTACGCCCTCAATGCGCCTGCGGGCCGACAGGCCATTGAGGCGCGGGATTGTCGGACAGTGCAAGCCTGCGTGCCGCCAGCGAGGACAGCAAAAAGTAGCGGGGGGACCAGGCGGGACGGGGGGGGGGGGGGGGAGTGGAGGAAGTAAAATCGCTAGCGAAATGGTAAAAATCTGCGTTTTTGGAGGAGAGCCAGGCGGCAGCAGCCGTTATGGTCGCTGGCCAGCAGGAGGCGAAAAAATGAGTGAGTGGTGGGGGGGGGAGGAGGTTTTGCGTGTGGTTTTGGCGGAGTAACGAATCAAAGGCCAAAAACATGACATACACCCACACACACACACACACAAGTATATAGATATTCCAGCCTACTCCGTGCTCCCAAAATCCATGACCTCGTTTATCTGGATTAAACTCCATCTGTAATTTTTCAGCCTATTTCACCAACACATTAGTGTTAGGGATTATTCCGCTGTTATAAAATTATGTGGTAGGAGTAGTCATTAATTCAAAACAAGAATTAATCTTCAAAATATCTGCTCTAATGTAGATTGAAAGCAGTAATCACTTTGAAATTAAAAGAAGGTACACAAAAATGCTGGAGAAACTCAGCGGGTGCAGCAGCATCTATGGAGCGAAGGAAATAGGTAACGTTTCGGGCCGAAACCCTTCTTCAGACTGATAGGGGGTGGGGAGAAGAAAGGAAAAAAGGAAAAGGAGGAGGAGGAGCCCGAGGGTTGGGGGAGGGGAGGAGACAACCAGATGGCTGATGAAGGGGAGGGGACAGCCAGGGCTAGCAGAATTGGGAGAATTCAACGTTCAGGCCACCAGGGTGTAGACTGCCCAAGCGGAATATGAGGTGCATTTCCTCCAATTTACGGTGTTGCTCGCTGTGGCCATGGAGGAGACCCAGGACAGAGAGGTCAGATACGGAATGGGAGGGGGAGTTGAAGTGCTGAGCCACCGGGAGTTCAGGTTGGTTATTGCGGACCGACCGGAGGTGTTCGGCGAAACGATCGCCAAGCCTCCGCTTGGTCTCACCGATGTAGATCAGCTGGCATCTAGAGCAGCGAATGCAATAGATGAGGTTGGAGGAGATGCAGGTGAACCTCTGTCGCACCTGGAACGACTGCTTGGGTCCTGGAATGGAGTGGAGGGGGGAAGTGAAGGGACAAGTGTTGCATCTCTTGCGGTTGCAAGGGAAAGTACCAGGGGAGGGGGTGGTATGGGAGGGAAGGGAAGAATTGACAAGGGAGTTACGGAGGGAGCGGTCTTTGCGGAAAGCAGACATAGGGGGAGATGGGAAGATGTGGCGAGTGGTGGGGTCACGTTGGAGGTGGCGAAACTGACGGAGGATCACTTGTTGTATGTGACGGCTGGTGGGGTGAAAGGTGAGGACTAGGGGGACTCTGCCTTTGTTGTGAGTGGGGGGATGGGGAGAGAGAGCAGTGTTGCGGGGTATGGCAGAGACCCTGGTGCGAGCCTCATCTATGGTGGAGGAGGGGAACCCCCGTTCCCTGAAGAATGAGGACATTTCAGATGCCCTGGTGTGGAACGCCTCATCCTGGGAGCAGATGCGGCGTAGACGGAGGAATTGGGAGTGGGGGATGGAGTCCTTACAGGAAGCAGGGTGGGAAGAAGTGTAGTCCAGATAGCCATGGGAGTCGGTAGGTTTGTAGTGGATGTCGGTAAGGAGTCTATCACCTGCGATGGAGATAGTGAGGTCAAGGAATGGTAGGGAAGTGTCGGAAATGGTCCAGGTGTATTTAAGTGCCGGATGGAAGTTGGTGGTGAAGCGGATGAAGTCAGTCAGTTGTGTGTGGGTGCAGGATGTGGCACCAAAACAATCATCGATGTAGCGGAGGTAGAGGTCGGGGATGGGGCCCTGGTACGCATTGAACAGGGATTGTTCTACGTACCCGACAAAGAGGCAGGCGTAGCTGGGGCCCATGCGTGTGCCCATAGCTACGCCTTGTATTTGGAGGAAATGGGAGGAGTCGAATGAAAAGTTATTAAGTGTAAGTACCAGCTCCGCTAGGCGGAGGAGGGTGTCAGTGGCCGGGTATAGATTGCTTCTACGGTCGAGGAAAAAACGGAGGGCTTTGAGACCATCCTGGTGGGGGATGGAGGTGTACAGTGACAAATTAAAAGATCTGCCCTCATGACCATGACTCATTCTTGGACACATCAGCTGTATGCAAAACAATGGAGCATGGTGAGACAAGGAACTGGGGATGCTGGTTGACAAAGAAGGACATTCAGTGTGTCAGGCAGCATTTCAGCTGGCGCTGAAGATGGCTGCCACGGTGTACTGCTCCTTGCTGTTTTGTATATGTGTGTTCTTTTGTGTCGTCTGTGAAAATTCCACACTTTCATGAGAGAGATACTCATTAACAT
Source organism: Malacoraja senta (assembly GCA_038087875.1). Classification (NCBI taxonomy): domain Eukaryota; kingdom Metazoa; phylum Chordata; class Chondrichthyes; order Rajiformes; family Rajidae; genus Malacoraja; species Malacoraja senta. The sequence continues at coordinate 23,504 of JAXLNO010000651.1, forward strand.
CGGACATACGGTACCTCTAAACATCGTTCTGGATTTCTCTCACTCGCTGGATTATTTGGACATAGTCGTCGGTGGGGCTGTGGCTGTGTTCGAGGTCTTGAGATGGAGGAGGACCCATGGGAAGAGCTCTCGAGCACTCGCCCGACTCCGGCGACAAGGATTACGCACACCGATCCCAAGTATATTCCTTGCAAATCTACGTTCCCTCAACAACAAAGTGGACGAACTGCAACTTCTGCATCAGACAAACAAGGACTTCGCTCAAGCCGCTGCCCTGTGCTTCACCGAGACCTGGCTGCGTGAGTCGACCTCGGACAATACGCTGCAACCAGCTGGCTTTCAACTACATAGAGCAGACGGCGAAGCAGAGGCAGCGGGAAAATCAAGAGGAGGTGGAATAAGCTTCTATACTAACCAGGACTGGTGCAGCGACATCGCGGTACTGTCAAACTTCTGTTCTCCCAATCTAGAATGTTTCTTTATATACTGCAAACCCTTTTATTCTCCAAGTGAATTTACCTCTTTTATTCTCGCTGGAGTTTATATGCCCCCCCAAGCTTGCGTAGGTGAGGCGCAAACACAACTCGCTAACCAGGTAATGAGGGTAGAGAGTCTCCATGATCATTGTTTTGGGGGTCTTTAACAAGGCTAACCTCAGCCATGACCTTCCAAAGTATAGACTTCATGTTACCTGCCCACCAGAGGAGAGAGAACACTCGATCACTGTTACACTTCAATCAAGAACGCATATCGCTCTGTTCCCCGGGCGGCTCTGGACCTCGCTGATCATTGATTAGTTCACCTTATTCCGACCTACAGGCAGAAACTAAAAGCTGCTAAGCCTGTGGTCAGAACAATGAAAAGGTGGACCAGCGAGGGCATTGAGAACCTAGAATCCTGCTTTGACTGCATTGATTGGAATCTGTTCAGGGAAGCCACCACCAGCCTCGATCAGTAAACTTGAGTATACACTCGTTGAGTGACATCAAATATCAGCTTTTACGAGGACAGTTGCATTCCCACTAGGACCCGGATATGGTTCAACAACGACAAGCCCTGGTTTACAGCAGAACTCAGACAGCTCCGCGAGTCTAAAGATGAGGCCTACAGGAGTGGGGATGCAGACCTCTACAGGCAGGCCAAGTACAAGCTGAGGAGGAACCAGAGCTGCCAAGGAAAGGTACTCTGAGAAGTTGAGGAGTAAGTTCTCAGCTAATGACTCTTCTTCAGTGTGGAAGGGCTTGCAAGAAATCACCAGCTACAAGAGGAAAACCCCCTGCTTCTTGGACAATCGTCAGCTGACCAACGACCTGAATGAGTTCTACTGCAGGTTCGATAAACAGAAACTTAACCCTGGTACCCCCTCCCCCCTTCCCCAATCATTATTTCACTCCTACTCTCAGGCTGACTCCAGTCTGCAAAGACTGGACCCTTCCCCACCTACTCCTCCCCAATCACCACTTCACACGTACTTACAGCCTGACTCCAGTCTGCAAAGACTGGGCCCTCGTTCACTATCCACCCCCTCCTTGCTGCCCAACATCAGTCTGGTCACTTCTCCATCACCAACAACAGAAATTAAGGAGGTGGAGAGCAAAGATCCTATAGCAAGCCAGATAGTCCACTCGACGAAAAAGATGTAGTAGGGTCATGGGCAGATTCATGGGTAATGTTCGGCCCCATTTCCGTAACCAGCTTCCATTTCCGCACTCCTATCTTTGCTTTGGCCATGGCATCCACATCTACTAGTGTTGCATACTGCTCTGCTGTAAATTGCTTAAAGATCTTTGGAAGCGACGGTGATGAGGCGGCGGCAGCGGCAGTACCAGCGGCAAGGCTGCGAGGCTGCGGCCCAGCACCGCTCCTCACCCCAGCCCCAACCCCAACCCTACCCGGCCTCCGCCAGCGCTCACCGCCGATCAGCGGCCCGCCCACCTCCCACCCATGTATTGTTGTCCCTTGTCTGTGCTTTGAGTCCGAAATAAAGTTTATCATTATACATAAAAATCAGGATGAATATATATATATACAGTATGTGTGTGTTATATGATTATATACATCTATATCACATTCATATCCGTGTGTATGTGTGTTCTTTCCTACACAATATAATCAGTTGTAAGGTCGCTGAATAAAATCATCCTTAAGTTTTACATCATTTGTTAATCTTGCTCAAGACAAATTTTATTTTGTTAAATACTTCATTGAGATAACCCGACCATTACAGACAGATCTCATCCACTCTCTGGGTATTGAAGACCAAACACATTTTATTGTTGAAAAAACAATTCCATAGACACAAAAAATACATTAAGGAATATTCCAAGAGTTGAGCAACTGGAATCTCCATATTGCTATTATTTTACCAAATACCACAGTTGTGAACAGTGTGATCAAATGAGTGCAAGTTTAATACAAACATCAACTCAAACACAGCACATGAGCCATTTAAAAAGAGATTAAAAAACCCCCATTAAAACAAGAAAATTAACAGAATTATAATTTATTGACATTAATCATTAACAAAAAATAGCAGAATTATGAATAATGGGTCTAACACTATATCACACACACAAACTGTTCCCCGCAACGCTGATGACATTGCGAGAGGGATTTACAAAGTCGGGTCGGGTCGGGTTTACTGAAATGGTCGACGAAAAGGCTGTCAGCCCATTGGTTTTAGCAGGAGTGCACTATCTTGCTTGCTGTAGGATCTTTGGTGGAGAGGCTATTCAAAAGACAGAAAGGGCTGAAATCTCCAGGACCGGACAATGTTTCACCCCCCCCCAATCATCACTCCATGAGTGATGATTTCATTGACCTTGAAAGACAAATGGTGCTGGAAAGAAGTTTCATGATGTTCAGGAAGTCAGAATTCAAAATGTGCAGTCAAAGAGAAACTTAGATAAACACAAAGTCCAGCGCCAAAACACAGGCTGTATGAAAATCAAATAGATTTCCTTAAAAGGTCACACAGTCTAGAGCGGCACAGTGGTGCACAGATAGAACCACTGCTTTACAACAGTAGAAACCCAGGTTCAATCCTGACATCAGGTGCTGTCTGCGAGGAGTTTGCACAGGCTCCCTGTGACTGCGTGGGTTTCCTCTGGGCGCTTCGGTTTCCTCCCACCTACCTAAGGCATGAGGGTTTATAGGTTAATTAGCCTCTGTAGATTGCCCCTAGTGTGAAGGGAGTGGATGAGAATGTGGGATAATGTAGAACTAGTTGAACCATAGACCTATAGTTGGCGTGGACTGATGGGCCAAAGGGCCCGTTTCCACGCTATATCTCTGAAAATATAAGTTGAAGCAAACAAAAAAGAAAGGAGAGTTTTGGTTTTCGGAGTTGTAAGTGCCAAGAGGAGCAATTGTGAAGACATGTAGTTCCTGAGAATATAACTGCAGCATTTAATCAGCTGAGAAGTGAAATTTTGCCAAGAGGAAGTGTAAAGTCATGTCCAGAATATAAGTATTAGGAGCAAGAAAAGGCTACGTGGCCACAGCTTGTATCAACATTTAAGATCATCGCTGAATTACAGAATCTCAGTGCGGTTACAACTTGGAGGCCATTTAGCGCTATAACTCTATACTGTGTCTATGCAACAATAGACCAGTTGCCTCTACTCCCTCACATTCTACCTACATCCCTGCAAATTATTTCCTTATAGATGTTTATTTATCTCCCTTTGAACACTAAAATTGAACATCTCCTGAGATACCCTTGACAGTGCATGACCGACCTTTACCCCTTTTCCTTGTAATTTTTGTCCTTTTGCCAATCATCTTCAATCAACAACGTTCAGCTGCAGCTCCAGTACCCTAACATGCTCTGTATGGAGCTTCATCTGGACACAGTTACCACCGATGTAGTCATCAGGGACACCAGCAGGTCCCTTGACTTCCCACATCCTGCAGGAGGAACATTGCACTATTCTCCCTATCTTATTAAGGTTATTGGAATAATCTCAGCAGATTCTACTGAAC